>JAODAL010068960.1:0-16575 GCA_025379985.1 Phyllomedusa bahiana
ATAAGGGGCCCAATTTGGCGATATTTCCAACCCTGTCCAGGCGCCCCTGCGCTCAATCAGAGCGCCCGAAACCCACTTTATTGCAAGAAAGACGAATCAATAAAAGTGGGGATCCCCCATTCCCCCCCAAGGCGTACAGACGACTGAGGGGCTTTCCCGGCCTTATCAGATCTGCCAAATTTCTTGTCACCTTTGAAGTTACCAGAGTTCTCTCCCGGATTGGGAAATGATCTATGGCAAGTCGCTTATGACCCAGATTGGGATCCTCCTCTCAACAGGACTAGGGGATCTCTCCCTCCCCAAAGGCAGCGCTTAGGGCCAAAGGTTTTTAAACCCCGGGGAAAGAATGATGGGCCAAAGAGAATTTCCTGCAAAACACTCAATGCGTCACCCTATAGGGATCTTTGGGTACCGGCAGCCCAAAAGGGAAACTGATGATCCCCCCTCGGGCTAGGTTAAAAATATGCTAAATGTCTTTGATAATTTATAAGTACTTTTGAAAAAGTCCCTTGTTTCTAGTTGGCCCCAAGACCCTTTGAAGGTCCTTATGCGAACATCGAAATTTTTTTTCTTCCCCCCCAAATGGGTTGCGAAGGAGCACTATGTGCTCGCAGTAGCAGGACTATACTGCAAATTTTTTGAATTTTCTTTTTGCCTAGAATTTTTGGGTTTGGCTTTTCCCATGGGGTTTTTGGGTCACTAAAATGTTATTAAACAGAGGTGATGTCCACCGGGGGGGGGGGAAGTCATGTTGACCCGTCTACTTTTTTTGCTTTTTTTATTCTGGTCTCCATGATAGAGTTCCAGTTCGCCCCTTAAACGTAAGGGAAAAATACCCCAGGAAAAGGGTCCAAGGTTATCAACTCCAAAAAAGGGGGGGACGCAAATCCCTGTTTTACAGAAAACACCTTATGACAGGACATTGGGGAAATATGAAAAAAGGTGGCAACAAAATAAAAGACAAAGGGGGGCCCCTTTTTTTCCAAAAAAAATACCGGTAAATTAATAGAACCAACAAAAACCCAATGCGAGGTGTCTTTGCTAAATGCAATATCTCGGAACTCTTTCACCTAGCCAACATCAACGCCCCCAAATCAGGGACAGTTATCCATTCTCTAATCGGTTTTAGATGACCTTAACCTATACGCAGAATTTAGAATTATTCTCTGTGGAGATTTCAACATAGCACTTAACCCGGGAATAGACACATCGACAGGACACTCTTCAGTGCCCTTAAATAAGTTGAACAAAATAAAAAAGCTTCTACATAGCTTGCAACTCGTCGATGCCTGGCGCGTTGCTCATCCACATACCCGAGATTATACCTTCTATTCACACCCCCACACCAGATACAGTAGGTTGGACTATATCTGGGTGCAACATGTCCTTCTCCCTAATGTTAGGTATACATCAATTAGAAACATTTTGTTGTCCGATCACGCCCCAGTCCACTGTGGGATGAGTCTTCAGGATAGTACTACAAAAACATTTAACTGGCGACTTAACAAGTCCCTCCTTAACGACTCGGTTTGCTTGGCCGATTTATACCAGACAATTGAGCACTTCCTGAGTGACCACTCCACAGATCCTACTTCACCGCAACTTAAGTGGGAAGCCCTAAAATGTACGCTTCGTGGTGTTTTCTTTTTCAATAATCTTTATTGAAAGCATTCAACATTAACAAAAACATACATTTCTGAACATATTAAAATGTAATACAGCTTACATAGAACAAATCTCTTTTTTCTTTCTTTTCTGAGATCCAATAATAAACTACAGACCAGATATTAAGGTATTAAAGAATTAGCTTATGAAGCAGATGCAAAAGAAAAGACCAACCTTTCCATATTACCTTCTTATTGGTCCTACCTCTTTCCCGCCGCGACATCCCCCCCTTACAGAGGCAGGCCCCCGCGGGAGAGCAGCAGGAAAAAAATAAAACATTTATGGTGTTCAATCTGTACAAATTATATCAACCAGAACCAATGATTTGAAAAAAGAGGGGAAACAAAGAACCTAAATCTACACACCTTCAAGAGTTCTCTAGTATGATCCTAAACTGGGCGCCGGGGGTGACATTAATAAAATATTTTGGGGGAGGATAACTCCGTACTACCTGAGGGCCGGGGAAAGAGAAGG
This sequence comes from Phyllomedusa bahiana, assembly GCA_025379985.1. Lineage (NCBI taxonomy): Eukaryota > Metazoa > Chordata > Amphibia > Anura > Hylidae > Phyllomedusa > Phyllomedusa bahiana. The sequence goes on from JAODAL010068960.1 coordinate 2,140, forward strand.
GGAAAGGGGAGCAGGTGGGGTATGTAACATGGGTAAACCGTCGACCTATAATCAGGAGAAGCTAAAAAGGGCCCAAAACCTTTTCCCCCCCACACCCCATAGAATCTTCTGGGTGTTTTTTTCACCCTCGCCCCCCATCTCCTCCTTTCCCGTTGAATATGAAAGTTTTTCCCAAAAACTACTCAGTAAAGGAAGGGACTTCTGTATTCCCACCTCCTGGGAATCAATAATCTGGCCGCTGCCAACAGGAAATAGTATTAACCCCCCCCTTCAAATTCGTTTTTTCCATGGGTAACTTAGAAAAAAAAGGAGATTTCTTTGGGGTCATTCTGCAACAAGATCCCGTGATTTTTTTTCTATAACACAATTCCCCCCTTTCCCAAAAAAAAAATGGCTAAACCCCTTTCACATTCCCACCAAATGTGTGACATAGAACCCCTCTCCCTCTCGCATCTCCAGCAAAAGAAAGGCACCGATGGGTACAGTGGGGTGAAAGCAAAAGTTGGCACCCCGGACCATCAAAAAAGGTTTTTAAAATTTAAATTTCCTGAAACTCGACTGGAACTGAGGCCCAAAGTCCACCCGCGCAACCCCCTAGCCCCAGTCCTCCCCCTTGTCAGCGTGAGTTTAATTCCTTTTCCCAGCTGGTCGGGAATGCGGGCCTCCCGCTAGGATTTGGCATTCAGAAATATCCATGGGGGTAGAAAATAAGGTGCCCAAAGGGGTTCGTTGCTGCACACACAGGGCCTAAAAACCCAGTAGGGCTCCCCCCCAAACCCCAAACCCTGATTCTTTTAAGGTCAAAAAATTGTTTAAGCTGCTTTGTACTTAGCCACACATTAGGGGTGGGGTTCTGTGCCCCCACCCCCTGAGCTATAGGGCTTAAATATAGCACCTTTTTGGAAGTTTCCCAAAAGGGTTGGGGATCTCCATTTTCAAACCCCTCCTGAAAAGGAGGGGCGGGGGGGCCAAAATATATCAACCCCCCGGAATTCCCCCTTAACGGAAACGATGGGCCTTTGGGGGGGCATATAACTTAAATTGTATCCCATTTTTTTTTAAAGGGACTGGCATAGAAAACAGGCCCAAAAAAGGGGCAGATACAACATTTTTGGAAGTCTCTAAGACGGGGAAAATACCCAGGGCAATGAAGATAGGGGGCCCCCCCATATGGGGGGCATCCTCGATTTTTAAACCCATAAATTTTGAGGATCCTGCGTGAAACCAATAAAGGATTTCAGGGGCCCGACAGTTCCCAAGATAATAACACTTCACACCCGGGTAACGCCAATCCCCCCCTTTTCCTTATGTCTGACCAGAATATCTCTAGCAATTCTGGGTCTGGGAAATTCCCCCCAAAAAATCCCCCCAAAACACCTATTTAGGTCTGGGAAAAAACGTGTTGGGGAGGGCCATTTGGAAAGCGCCCGGGAACCGTATGGGAGTCAAGGAGGATTTTTCTTTTTAAAAGAATTTTAAATTGCGGCCAGTCCGGGAAAATTTTTTTCCGGGCCCCCAATTGTCAGTCATTTTTGGTTTTTTTTGGGAATAAAGGGTAGCAAAAATTAAATTTAAAAAATGTCATCTAGATTTTTTCGAACCCTTCATTTCCTAAATTTTGGGAAATTTATCTTTTTGCCCAAGGGAAACTGGAATCTAACTTTTAGTAATTTTAACTCGTTGGGATCTAGGAAAACATTCAACGCTAAAACTCTTGGCCCTTTTTTCATTTTAAAAAAATTGCAAACTCCCCAAAACTCCCACAATTTCCATCAGGGGCAGGCGGGGATGTCTCCCGGCGCGAAACATAAAGAAAAGGGGTCATCTCCAAGGCTGAAACATTTATATTGCTTGTCTCCAATCGGGCAGACCTTTGTTTTCCCTGTTCGGGCCTTTGATAGCCCCCCAACGGGTTGTTCCTTTAAACAACACATAAAGTATGGGGGACAAGGGGCACCCCTTTTCCGCGCCCTTTGGGAAACCCGAAAGGTTTGGACAATCCCCCCAATTGACCCTAATCTGTCCAAACGGGGTCTGGTAAAAAGGGCCCCAAAATTTTCTTTGCAACTAACGGGGCCCCCCAATCCCTACGTTTGGGACGGGGACTGCCCTTTAAAAGACCCCAGTTCACCCTGTCAAACGCCTTCCCCCGGCGTCAAGGGACAAAAGCAAAAAGGGCGTTGGGGACCCCCTGTCCCATGTTTAATTGGGGAAAAGGGTTTTTTAAGTGTTATCTTTTGCCTCCCTCCCCGGCACAAACCCCACCTGGTCAATATGAACAAATCCTCAAATATCGAAATTGGCCCAGAGAAATTTAAGTTTTGCATAAAGTTTAACATCCGGTTTTTAGTAATGTATGGGCCTATAGCTGGAAAAAAGGGGGAGGATCTTTTCCAGGTTTGGGGATCACTGTAATGTGGGCCTGTGTGAAGGAGGGAGGAAAGGACTGAGTGCCCGAGACTGAGTTAAAGGAAGCCATAAGGGGCCCCGACAAATGATCCTCAAGCACCTTAAAAAATTTAGCTGTGAAGCCGTCGGGCCCCGGGCTTTTACCAGCTGGCAAGGAGGATATGGCTTGTCTAAATTTCCCCTGCTCTAAAAAAGGGAGCCTCCAGGGCTCCCGGGCCCCTTCCATCCAGTTTCGACCCGGGGGGATCCTATCCATAAAAGTAGCCAAATTTTCACCTTCCGGGTTATCAGCCGAGGTGCGACCTGTGGGAGGAAGGTTATACAACTCTTGATAATAGGCTTGGAATTCGGCTAAAATGTCTTGCGTGAGGAAGGGTGGTTTACCAAATTTTGGTTTTAATTGAATGTAAAAAAAAGAGAAAGCTTTTTTTGCCCCTCAAAGGGATCGGCCACATCCCCCCCGGGCTTATTATTTCCAAACATAAAATTTTTTCCGGCACATATCTGTCTAAATTTTGGGGCCGTTTTTTTTATCCAGCATTTGCAATATCTCCTGCTTTGTCTGAAAAAGGGGGTTCAGGGCAGACCCCCTTCGATAAGGTGGCCCTTGTGCAGCCTCCAAGGTCTGCTACCTAGTCCAAATAATTTTTTTTAAAACTTGGCTGTTTTCTTCCTCTTTTAAACGAGCCCCGTGTTTTTAAAACAGAATTCCCCCTACTACACAAATTTTAGGGGGGTTCCCATTTTTTTTGGATTTGGGGGGGGTCCAAAAGAATGGGTTCTAAAAAAAAAAAATTTTGAAATTTTGGGTCCCAAATCAGCGAAAAACAAATTGAAATTTTATTCAAAACGAAATTTATTGGGGTTTTCCAATTGAATTGGTTTGGGGGGAAACGTGGGGGGGAATAGGTTTTTCAAAAACATATTGGGGGATGATCTGAGAGCAGTAAAACTCCCAATGCTTGGGATTTTTAAACATCAGGGAAAAGAGCAAGTTGAAAAACACACGAAAATCCAAACCTGCTATAACCGCCGTGTGGGTGCGATAAAAAAAGTATAATCCTCACAGTCGGGTGCGTAAGCCTCCAAACATCACAAGTTTCATATTGTGTTTTAAAAATCTCCCCCCCCCGGGTTTTTTAGCTTGCAATACGAAAACCGAGGGCCTTTCCCTTGAGGTGTCCACCTCCGGCGCAATGCCAGGTTAAAGTCCCACATAGGACCCAAATTTTTCCCCCTTTGGGGAACGCATTCAGCCATCCAATACCATGTTTAGGGAAGTAAGCTGACCCTGGGTTAGGGGCATTAAAAATTTCCCCCAATGAGAAAAAAGGACCCCTCCAATATCCAGTTTAACAAAAAAATATCAAGGGATTGGAATCAAAGTTTAACCCCCTAAAAAAATGGGCCGGGGGATCTTTATGAAAAACTATTGCCAAATCCTTTATTTTTTTAACCTATTACTGCCCACAACACCAATTGGGGGAAAAATCAATTTCCCGAAAAAAATCCAGATGGCCCCAGTAAATGGGTCTCCCCCGTACACAAAGTATGCGAGTTTTTTTTTTTATTCCATGTTGTACAAAGATTTGCGAACGCCTCTCTGGGGTATTTAAACCCTTTTTTCATTGAGGGGAAAAAATTTTTAAAGTTGCCCCTTCTGGAAAGGGGGTACCTCCCGATAGATAAAGATAAAAAAAAAGTGAAAGGGTTTTTTTAAAAAACCAAAACGCGCCAAAAAAAGAAAGGGAGTCACAACACAAAAAATAACAACGAAAAACAAGAAAAACAAGCCTGTCTACCAATATACAGACCAAGAAAAAAGGCTAGACTTCGCAGATTCTACAACTGCGTAAACGAAAAACACGGTGTTCCCCTTTGGGACCTATTGGGGGGGAAAAAACACGAGTCCTACCAAATATAGCTTTAAACAATTTAAATAAAAAAAACAACCATGCGTTAAAAATAGCTTTGAGGCCTACTATTTTACTAAAATTTTGTTTTCTTTCTAAAATATGTGGCAAAGAGCGGATTACAGCATCAGGTAACCGGGCTGTGCCTTTTATGGTTCCCACTATCTATTTCCGGGGTGCCTCAGAGACCCAAACGGCAACCACAGGTTGTCAATATACAACACCATGCAACATATCGAAGAAAAAGAAAAACCAGAATCCAAACCCCAACAGTGTGAAAGAGACAGTCAAGGGGCAAACGCAATTAAAAAGGGGGAAGGGAATACAATCAGGGCACACGGCTGCCAACCAGTGAGGGGGGCCCCAGATTTTTTATTGTGTGTTAAAGCCCTCAGGGTTTCCCCTTCGCGGTCCCCCCCCAAACCCTTTTTAAAGCGAGAGACCAGTCTCTGCGATCTCGACAGCCTCTGTTCTCTCGGTAGCCCAAACACCCCCTGTCGCTGAGAGGGTGGTGACAACTGGGCCTGATGCGTTGGCAGCTGCACTGGGGCATTAGAGGCCGCCGAATCCCAATCAGGGATCCGACCCTGGCAGCTTTAAAACCCCTAGAAAAACCCCTCAAGTTCCCGCTGGTGTTCGGAAAAGGGCAAACCCCCCCTCTTCCCCTTCTGAAAAGCAGGGCAAAAGGGTATCCCCAGCGGTACATTATCTGTCTGGCTTGTAGAACAGACAGGAGGGGTTTTGGTGCTGTGCGCAGACGCAGTGTGCGCCTTGATAAGTCAGGGAACAACGCTAGCTTAGTGCCCTCGAAGAGAATGGGGGAGCGAGGGCCCGCCTTTTTCAAAAATGTCCTCTTTGACCGCATAATTTAAAAAGCAACCTGAGATTAAAATCACGCGGTTTGTTGATATCTGGCTCAAAGGGACGTAGGGGGGCCCCGTGCGCTCTATTCAATTTCAATATGAATTTTCGGGGGTTTTTTCCCCGGAAACATGTTTTAAAATTTTTTGCCAATTTATGCAATTGGTCCTTTGCGATTTCACAGATTCCGGAAGTCCCCTGATTCTCCGATTGTTCCTCCGGTTCCTATTTTCTAAATCGTCAAACTGATCGATTAGATGAGCAAAGAAGGGAAATTTTTTGGGGTTAATTTTCTCTAACATCCCGGATGAATTTTTTGGGCGGGGAGAAAAGAGAAATTCAAGGGCTTTTTACCCCCATTCTGGATGGGGGGAGAGATGTCAGTTTGACCCCACCCAGCCCCGTTGCCCGGGGCGTTTGATATCATTGCCAAAAGGCCCCACATATCGCTTTTTTTTGGGAAAAGTTTTTAAAAGCGCCTGGAGTTCAGGGTGGCCCCTAAAGGGTTGTTAGAGCTCGTCCTTTTTGGGTATCAGGGATCGATTCAATAGAACAACCCCGCAGAGGCTGCAAACAGGGGGCAGGGGGGGACAAACCCCCGCGGGGGGCCCAAAGGACCCCCCGTGTATGTTGAGGTCGGGTCTGTTCGGCAAGACCCGAGAGGGGCCAGGAGGGGATTTTCAAAATCCCAGGGGTTTTAAAACAATCAGTCCCCAGCTCTGGCCCCCCAGTGGGGCCGGTACCAACTTGCGATTTTCACTATTTCCCCTCCGTATGCCCCCGACCCTGAAGAATCTTTCAGGGGCATAAGCACAATGACAAATTGGGCGCTCCTTTAGGGGGCAGGCCCCCCCCGAAGGCAGCCCCCTAAAAGTGCCTTTCAGCCTTTTAGGGCTTTCCCTTAGGGCTCTCCCCCAGATAGGGTAAAAATGGAAAGAGGCCAGTCCCCGGGGCCCCCCCCCCCAGGGGGCTCCCAAAATGAAACCATAGTCCCCCGACCGTGGGAAAGGGGGGAGAGGGATCGCCTTCCTGATAATGGGATCGGGCCCCCATTTCCCCTCCCCCCAGCGCACTAAGGGGGGCTTCCCTCATCTCTCTGCTCCCCGACAGCCCCCACCGTACCGGGTTTTGAGGGATAGGATGTTCACTTTCCCCCGGCGGTGTCGGGGGCTGCCCGGGGCTTTGGGGAAAGCGTCCCGGGTTTTTCTCCCCGTCGGGGTTTCGGGGTAGTGAAAGCACGGCGGGGAAATCTCCTGACCGGCGGGGAAAGAGGGGCGCCCGACCGCTTCCTCCGGGGCCAGGGCCTTTCGGTCGCTCAGGATCCCGGGGGAGCGCGGCGCGGGATAAGCCCCCCCTGGGGGCAGGGGGGTCTTTTGCCTCCGCGCAGGCGTTCCCCCGGAAGGTGCCGGGGTCCCTCCGAATGAGCTCGGGGAACTGACTCAATCAGGTGATGGTGCTTCTGCGGGGAAGATGGCGGCCACTCAGTAGAACCCCCCGCGCGCCGGGGGGGATTGCACCTCCGGAGCCTCAAAAATTTTAACCCGCACTCCCGGTACCGGATGCTTGGGAGCTTTCAGTTCCTTCTTAGTTTGGAGCGCTTGGCAAAGTTTTTTCGCTCTTTAAGCGTGGGCCCTCCAGAGCCCCTACCACACGCCTTCACCAGCTGCAGGCCACGCCCCCCTAGCAGGCCACGCTCCCCCCTTTCGGGTGTTTTTTAATTCGGCATGGGCTGGGTTTTAAAAGGGGGAGGCGGGGCGAAACTTCTTCTCTGCTGACAAAATTTGCACGCTGGAGCGGCTCTAAAAACCCCTACAGAAACTCCCCTCCAGGAACTGAGCACACTAAGCTGAGATCCCCGGTGCTAAAAGGGAAAAATGCTAGATTCAGACTTTTTTGTGGGGGTTCATATATTCTGGGGAAACAGACCGGGCAGGCAGGCAAGGGCTCGAGGAAAAAAGGGAAAGCCCCCCTATTTTCCCTGCTATTAAAATAAACAAGGGAAATGTGCACAAACTTAGACAACTGATACTTCCAGATCTTTATAAAGCCCCTATAATTTGGCCTCCTGCGGTATTACCGGAAGTCCCCCAAACACAAGCTGACCGTTGCATTTCTGCCCTCGCCTCCCCCCCGGAAATTGACCCTATCGGGTTACGGGCCTGGGGGTCCACACACAAAAGTGAGTTGGTCGGGGGCAATCTCAGCCTTACCCTCGGGAAAAACCCCCGGGCGGCTTTAGAACCAAATTCTAAAATCCTAAGGGACAAATTGTCAACCCAATGCTGACCTTTTTTAACACTGGTCACTACAAACCCGTTCCCTCCCGCTTTCCTGCGGGCCCACATCCCCATGACCTAAACCCCGGGGAAGGACCCCTTGGCCTGTCCCAGCTATAACCCCTATCCTGTAAACAGATACTAAATTAACGCGAAATTGCTTGCGAAAATTTAAAACCACCCTGCCGGCTTGATAAACACTGATAGGTGGGGTTCGGTGGGAAAGGGGGGGGGGGGCACAACAACACTTGAAATCTTTCCCCCTTATCCCCCATGTGCAGAAATCACGCACCCCCCCGCAATGCACTTTCGCTCGACCGGAAAAAACGTTCGACGGGTAATTGGAAATTTATGAGAGGCCTTGTCGCACGCTGGCCGGGCACGGGAATGCTTCAAAAATATTTGCTCTAAGACTCGCCAATGGAAAAGTTTAAAATCAATGGAGCCCTCTCTGCCCCTTCTGCATTAAAAATGGCACGGGGCAGGGATTCCCCTTCCCCCACTCCTTTATGTTTTTTCTAGAATTTTTTTGCAGTCCATCGGGGAGAAGGGGGGGGGGGGGTTAAAGGGATAAAAGTGGGAACTGAACCAAAAGGGCGTTTTGCGGATGTTGCTATATATATCACTGAACCTGAGGCCTCGCTGTGCCGCGATGGTTTCCCAAAAACTCAGGAAAGTTTAGAAATTTTAGGGAATTTTTCCAAAAGCATGGGCAAAACGTTACCTTACACCCCCAGGTAGTACCTCTTTGAAACCCAGTACCCTTTCGCTGGGGGGGTGAATCTTTCACTTATTTAGGGGTCATGCAAGCAAAAAATAAGCAACTTATGACTTAAAATTTTGCTTTTTTTGCTGACAATTAAAGGAGACTTGCTAGGGGGGAGAAAGAGACTTTTCGTGGAAGGAAGGATAAACATTATTAAAAGAACTCCTGCCACCCCTTTCTGTACTTACCCAGACCATCCCGTTAGATTACCCATATTTTTCAGGCCCTGAAGGGTGCATAGGGCGTTTTTGTTGGGAAAACAAGAGACCGAGAGTTGCAAGGGGTGTCCTGATAAAGGGAAAAAAAAAAAAGGGGGCTTTGCGCTACCAGACCAAAATTTTTTTATAAAGGGGGGCTAATGCCAAAATAGTCGAGGGTTTTATGCCCCACCTTAAAAAGGGGTTCAATTAGGAGCGGGTAGGTGGGAGAATGCTTCCACCCTACCCTTGGGGAGCCACCTCTGCCAGGTTTTAAATTATCAGGAAAGCCTCTAATTGCCAGTTATTTGGTTCCCCCCCCGGGAAACAATATGGGGTGTTTCCCCGGGGGGGCCCCTGATACCAATCGGGGGGGTCCCCGGGGGGTTTATTTTTTCCTCAAATTGCCTGCTTATGGCGATGAAACAACAGAAGCGGCTGCCACAAAACTTTGTGACCCGCCCTCATTTAAGTCATACGATGAAAGCGTGCCGACACCCAACCCATCCCCAAATACTTGGTTGAATTCCCACAGCTCAACATTACTTTGTCCTAACCAATTAGGCTAAGCTAACTGCAGTCTAACCGCTTTGACATTAGCATCAGGGGAAACAGCCAAAACACTTTATCCCCTCTGTAAACATTGTTTAGGTTTGTCTAAAGTCCCCACTATTCCAACTCACCCCGGGAACAGGGAATAAAAAGCCTATTTCCGAGGAAAAATGGTTAAAAAAAATTGCTTTTGTCTAACAAAAGGCCTCACTCTTATGGAACAAGAACTTAATTGAAAGTTCTATCCTTTGGTACAGGGTCCGAAATTTCTTCATGCAATCAAAACCGGAGGCCGGACTCCTGTTGGGGGTGTGGAAGGGGGAAAAAGGGAAAGATACCCCTTGGTGGGGGGTTTAGGCCTTCACATTCTGGGAAAGAGTGCTTGACCTGATTAGACTAACACGGGGGTATCCTGCAGAATTTCCTCCCGCCGTTTCTTCTTTAAACCCACCTCTAAGCCTGAGATCCTTGAAAGGAACTTGTTAAAAATTTTGCCGCACGCTAAATCGCTGATTCCCAAAAGTGGCGCCGACACAGGTTCCCACGATGGCTGATGGTTTAAAGAGATTCTATATCTCCAGCGCATGGAGGGAAAAAAGGGGGGGTGTGGGGCAACGTTAATCGGTATGTGAAAGGGTGGGAGATTGGGGGGTTTTTCACGGGTCCCAAAGCTTTTTTGAGGGCGGATGCGGGCGTGCTTGGGGTCCCTTTGGGAACTAGCTCCGTGATTTTGGGAACCCTTTTAATCCTAACTGGGGCCGGCTCTCATGGGATTGACTATATTACCTCCTATCGACGGATTGCCCATCCGGCAGCTTCCTCGGTGATGATTTGTCACCCGCTACATGAAAAACCGGTATTTAAAACCTCCGTTGACTTACTTTCTTTTGTCGTTTTACTGTTTTTTTTTATAAAATAGATATACCAACAGTATTCAACATCAAACCTCTTTTGTCATGCTATATTGTTTCACAAAAAAGCAAACTCATTACTTATTTTTCCCGTGAGCTGCTGTGATTCCCCGATAGACTACCAATGATCTTTAAAACCCTTTAAACTTTCTTGACATCGATGTCTCTTGTTATTGTATCCTTTTTTTTTTTCCCCGTAAATTTCTTCAATTGGGATAAAACGTTGTTTCTTATGGCATTGTTTTTTAAAGTCTTTTGAAAAAGAAAAAAAAAAAAGATAGGAGAGATGGGGTAACAAAGAGACAGAGGAAACCAAAAAAAAAAAAAACCCCCTGGCGTCATTCCAGAAAATTTTTAAATCTAGCGATCCTGGGGGAGGTACACCCAGGGGCGGAAAATTACACATTCTCGCACCCACACAATAGTTGGTCACCTTGACTTATCTTTTTTCTCAGACCCTCTTCTATCTGGGGAGGGGGGTGAGTTTAAGGAAATGGTCTTTCAGACCTTTTCCCCCGGTGGCACTTTCACTTTGGATCCTTTCCCCTAGGGGGGGGATTTACTTTGGCGTTTTTGGGGCTTATTTAAAAAGGATGGGGGAGTTTCATGTTACTTTGGGGGTTGGTGGCCGGAGTTCCAAAGAAAAAACAATGGGGCACGGGGGGTAACCTCAATTTCGGGGGGGCGGGGGAAAGCTGTTTGGGGGTAGATTAATAGACATATAGCAAAATTTAAAAAAAGCTACGAGAAAGTTTGATTTTTTGAGCAAAAGTCAGGGAAGCATCACCATGTTTTTTTCCACCCCCTCAAACAAACAAAACAAAATGGATCATGAAAAGCAAACCTACGATGCCGGTTAGAAAAAAGGGGAATCCCTCAAAAGACCCTCAAAGGGAGGCCAAACTTTTTGGTTCGGCAACAAACCCAGAAGTTAAAAGCGGGTTCGCAAAGGGCCCAAACCCCCGGGCTTCTCATCCCCCCCATTTCATGAAAAATGTGGCCCTTAAAATCCTGACAAATCTTTGCAGTAGGTTGGGGGCAACTATTTTTCCCGCTCATCGGAGACCCCCAAGTTGGGTTTGTCCGGAACCGCAACGGTCTTTTTTTCGGGGAAATTTTGATGGTCAAATGAAGTCGAAAAACCCCAACCCTTGTAACTCGGCGCCTTTTTAAACCTTGACACTAAAAGGGGCATTTGTGGGGGTGATGGGGAGGTTAGATAAATCTGGACAAAATAAATTGGTGGGACTCTTCCTTTTTTTTTTGAAAACCCTGTACAGAAACCCGGGGCCAGGATCTCTTATCTGGCTTTCTCTCTCAGACTTTTCCCTTTGAAAAGGGGGGACGGGCGGGGGTTTGCCCTCTTTGGGCCTTTCCCTTTTTTTCGGCTTTTGAGCCCCTGGCATCCTATTGAAATCAACAGATCCTTTGGGGGAATCAATTTAAAAGTCCCACGAATTAAATTGGCGTTTTTCGCAGATGATTGTTTTTCTTTATGCCCCCAAAAACCCAAACGAGATTCCCAATTTTATTTCAAACCCTGCGTTTTTTTTTCGGACTTGCTGGGCTTTAAAATTAATGAAAACAAATCTGAATTTTTGATTTTCCCGGGGTTTCTTTATCCGTCCTGGCAGTTGGGGCCCCCTTTTTGGGATAGCTAAGAAATAAAAAAATTCGGGGATCTTAAAGGGCAAAACGCCGAGTCTCTGACCACCTTAATTCCCGCCCCCCCCCCCCCCCCCCCCCCCCCCCCCACCCAATATCCTTAAACACAGGGAGTAGAAAAGTGGTCCAAATTACCTCCACTGTGGCCCTCAACCTAGTAAAAATGATGAGCCCCAAAAATGTTATCCCCCTCCAGACAACCCCTTTTATTATGAGCACAGCGACATTAAAATCATCATTGGGGATTCTTTAAATTTCTCTGGGATCTAAAACACCCAAAATAGCTTGTCAAATTTTGATGGCCCCAAAAGTTGGGGGGCCCAAAATCTCCCAGATGTCAAAAGTATAATTTTTGGCCTGCTTTATGGCCCTTTGTGGGACGGGATAAAACACCCCCTCACACCACTCCAAACACAGCCTTGAAGCCCTCTTTGCAGCCCCGGGGACTTAAGGGCCCTATTACATACAAAAACATCCATTTACTAAAAAACATAAAAAATTATCCTGTTGGAGACACTATTGAATTGGAGAGCCTGTCGTAAGATGTTCAAGCCCCCAGCTATGTTAAGTAAAAAACATGTCCTTCATAGGTCACCTGAATTCCCACTAAACCGGGGCAATATACATTTACGTTGGAAGAGTCAAGGCATCTAAACTTTTAAAAAATTTGGTACGAAGCTCGAAAAAGAAATACATGTCTTCTGACTTTTCAAGAAAATGTACAGTATCCAAGACTCTCACTTCCTTACCTTTCTCAAAAAATCAGCTTCTGAAGGGGGGTTCAAAAAAAACGAGAATTTAGTCAAAAACCTTTGATGAATAAGGGTCGGTGACCTTTTTGCACTCCCCCTTTCCCCAAAAAATATTTCAAAATAGACACTTGACCTAGATTGGGAGGACAAGCTTTTTTAAAATGGGACAAAGTTTTCCCCGTTGGGGATACAAAAAGGCATTGGAAGGTGGAATAAGATGAAGGCAGTAATTAACGAGAGTTGGGGAATCTCCTTTCCGGGTTCATCACCATGCCTATCGGGGTTTAACTTTTCCCCCCCAACCCTTTACCCCTAATCGCAAAACTGCTTGCCCAAAGGTCGCGTCCCAAAAAAGGACAGATCCATGGGATTTGGGGAAAAAGCGACAATACCAGAGATTTTGGAACTCTTTAAAAAAGGACATCAAGGGAAAAAAGGGACTTGAACTCGCGTTGTTCCCGGGGCAAATTTTATTTTACGACTTCACAACGCTACCAAATACCCCTCCCGCTCCCTTCTTTATGGCCGCGAAAAGTTGTCTTTTAAGTAGATGGAAAGTGCCATGTCCTACGCATGATGTATGGAACAGGTCAAAAATATATGACATGGAGCGCTTAAGGGCAGAGTTAGAAAAAAAAACAAACTGAGAAATTTTTTGATAAATGGGGCCCCTTCATTGCAATATTCCTCAATAGAGAAGAGCTGGTCCAGATGTGATTCCTTTTTAGGGATACCCAAAAAGGGATTTTAAAAAAAGGAGCGGGCAACTTAGGGAACCCCAAATTGTAACATTTTTGAGTCTGTACCCCTTCAGTGGCGAAAATTTTTTTAAAGGAGACACAAGACCCCGGGAGCATTTAGGTTTGACTCTTTTAAAAAGACCACTCCGGGGTTCTCATGGGGATTTGAAACGTACACCTAAGGTATATGTTTTGCTAGTCGTTTTTTTTAAGTTTTACGTTTTCTAATTTGTTTTATTACTAAAATACCCGAAACGGTTACAGAGAACCGTTTTGGGATAGCTGGAATGTTATTAAATATGGTATCCCGCAATGGGGAAAACCCTAAACCCTACCCAAAAGGGACACTTTAATAGGTTTTTTATTTAATTTTTTTGGTAGTCTTTGTAAGAAATGTGACATTGTCATTTTATTATGTTCAGTGTTGTAAGTTTCTCGATATGTATATAATGTTTCATTATTGATTTTCAATTTTTTTGAAAACCCATTTTTAGTTGAAAATCTTAAAAAAAATATTTTTAAAAAAAAAAATAGCTTGTCCTTTTAGGAAAATAGCATTCACAGAGTGATAAAATCCCGCCTATGTTAAGAATCAAAATTATGACCGGCGGGCAGACTGTCCAGCACACTGCACTTGATGCACCAAGGGTTTTTGAATTGCTTTGCTTTCCCCTAGATCTGGACTCATTTTGCAAAAGAGCCACTTGTGTAATATGGTTAGAATTTTGGGTGATTTCCCGTTTTTTCATTTTTTTCCTGAAAAAAAAAAATTTTATTTTAGTTTAGGTTTGGGTCTTTTTTTCGGGTGTTTAAAACCCTTTTGGCATTAAAAGAGGCAAATGAATGTCCCCCAATTGTGATAAGGGGAAAAGGGGGAGGGGGAGGAGACGAGAAAGTTATTAAAAAAAAGGGGGGGGGGGTGAAAACAAAAGCAAAAAAATACAACCACACACACCCAAAACAAAACCACTAAGCAGAAATAAAGTAAACCTGCGTGGAAAATAATTTAGTGGCTTAGTAAGTCGGGTGTCCCCAGAGCTAAAAAGGCCAAAATGGGACTAAACCCCCTTGGGGGGTAGGAAAAAGGAAACCCAAATAGGGACACGTTCTGAGTCCCCTTAGAAGATAAAGGGGGTTTAAAAGAAAAAGCCGGCCAGCACCAATAAAAACTGGCAAAAACTTGGAAAAAATCTAGTATTCAATGAAACAAAAGGGTCCCAAAAAGGCAGGGTGTGCAAGACATGTCGCATAACACTGTAATTAATAAAAACCTAAAAAGGGGTTAAAAAAAATAGGGGGGGGCCCGGGGGGGGTGGGGGGGGGGACACACCCCAAGGTTTTTTTAAACCACAAACCCGGGCACCACAAGGTTTTAAAGAAACCCGGGTGGTTTT
>JAODAL010068961.1:0-16573 GCA_025379985.1 Phyllomedusa bahiana
AGGCCACTATACCTTAAACAAGGCCACTTAACATAGACACGGGGCCCCACTATACCTCTAGCCGAGGCCCATACCCTGACGCGGGCCCACATACCACTGAACGAGGCCACTATACCCCTAGACACGAGGCCACTATACCAATAGACACAGGGCCACTATACCACTAGACACCAGGCCACTATACCACTAGACACCAGGCCACTATACCTCTAGACACCAGGCCACTATACCACTAGACACCAGGCCACTATACCTCTAGACACGAGGCCACTATACCTCTAGACACGAGGCCACTATACCTCTAGACACGAGGCCACTATACCTCTAGACACGAGGCCACTATACCTCTAGACACGAGGCCACTATACCACTAGACACCAGGCCACTATACCACTAGACACGAGGCCACTATACCTCTAGACACGAGGCCACTATACCTCTAGACACGAGGCCACTATACCTCTAGACACTAAGGGCGACATGTATGATCGGGCTTTTTGCCCGTTTTTTGGCGTATACTGCGCCTAACAGCTCGAATCCCGCTGTCGGACGTGGGGATTCAGTGTTGGGGCGCATGTTCGCCAACTTTCAGCTGCGCCCCGCATGAAGGGGCGGGCAGTGGGGCAGTTTGGGCGCGGGGTAGGCGTTCTGGGGCGGACGGGGCACGCTCGAAACTCCGAGGCATGTACGATGGGAGTCGGCAAAGGAGGGGCCATTGAAAGCGCTCGGCAGCTCCGACAGGCAGACCAGGTTTTTTTTGGTCTAAATGCTCCGGCGGCGGCGAAGTGAAGCAGGATCCAACATGCGAGGAAGCAGATAGAAGATCGCGACGAAATCTCGGCGCTCCGCTCCGTGCAGCAGGTAGATGATTCCGAAAAAATCGCCTTTTATAAAGGCGGAAAACAGTGTCAGAAAAGAGCTGAACGTAAAAAATAAAAAAATAATTAAAAAAAAACAACACTTTCCTAAACTCTAGATCGGCGCAATATCAAGAAATATGATATTGGAAATTTCCGGGAAATACAGTAATGAAAATTCTGAAACCTATTCTCTTTGGTCGGCATAAACCGGCCAATCAGAATAGGAGCGACAGGAAACATTAAAACCTATGGGGAAGGATTGACCAATCAGAATCCACGGCGGGATAATTCAAAATACAGTAAAAAGACAGAAAAGAGCTGATTGGCTGAGTTTAGGGGGGGACTTGGGCTAGCTTGGCCAATCAGAATAGGAGCGACAAAGACCCTTCTAGTCTAATGGAGAAGTTTAGACACAATCAAAATCCACGGCGGGATAATTCAAAATACAGTAAAAAGACAGAAAAAGAGCTGATTGGCTGAGCTAGCGGGGTGCTTGGCTATCCCAGCCAATCAGAGCGCGAGCTACTTCTCCCATTAAATTCTATGTAGAGATGGTGCACTGAAATCCCGGCGCTCAGCGCCGCGTGGCATGACGTATTAATACAAAAATTATTTTTATTAAATGTAAAACATTATCAGATAAAGAGCCGAACCCTTTTTACAAATAAAGCATTTAAAAACCCGAACAACGCGTTTGTCGCCGAGACCGGCGCAAACATAGGGAATTGCAATAGAGAGAATCGCCGGGAAATACAGTAATTCAAATTGTTTAAGCTATTCTCATTGGTTGGCAGAAGCCAGCCAATCAGAATAGGAGCGACAAAGACCCATTATATCCTAGGAGAAGTTTTGGACCAATCAGAATAGGAGCGACATGTGTCCTTCTAACCTATGAAGGGAGTATTAACCAATCTAATAGGAAAGACAAAGTCCCATTATACCCTATGAGAAGTTTGGACCAATCAAATCAAAGGGGGACAGTTAAATTTATACAATAAAAAGACAGAAAAGAGCTGATTGGCTGAGCTAGCGGGGACTTGGCTATCCCACCCCAATCAGAGCGCGAGTTTACTTCCCCCCATTATAGTCTATGGAGAGATGGGCGCTCTAAAAATCTCGGCGCTCAGCGCCGTGCGGTATGAAGTATTAATCAAAAAATTATTTTTATTAAATGTTAAAACATTATCAGATAAAGAGCCGAACCCTTCTTTACAAATAAAGCAGTTAAAAAACCCAAACAAGGGCGTTTGTCGCCGAGAACCGGCGCTCCCATAGGGAATTGCAATAGAGAGAATCGCCGGGGCAAACAGTAATTCAAATTCTTTAAGCTATTCTCATTGGTCGGCATAAACCAGCCAATCAGAAAAAGGAAGCGACAATGTCCCATTATAAACCTATGGAGAAGAATTGACCAATCAGAATAGGAGCGACAATGTCCTATTATATCCTATGGAAAAAAAATTGACCAATCATTTTCCCAAAGGGCGCGGACAGTTAAAAATACAGTAAAAATGCAGAAACGAGCTGATTGGTTGACGCGGGGGGGGCTCGTCCAGATTAGCCAATCAGAGCGCGAGCTACTTTTCAAGAGTTCTATGGGGAAAAAAAATTCTGAGCGCGCTCTGTGGATTGGTAAGTTAAAAGAGGGCGCCGTTATTTGGACCAATGGGAGAGCGAGCGAACGCCCTATGGGTTTTCAAATTTGCAATCTGAAATAAAACTTACACGGCCGAAATCAAATTAAAAGACTACGAAGTGGTCCTGAGTGTATTAAAACGAAAAATAATATGGGGGTAACGAAAAAAAAAATATTAAATCAATAAAATCATTTTTATTTCTTTATTTCGTTGCACCCATACTATTGATTCCTTGGCAAAACGAAAATAAAGAAATAAACAAGATTTTATTGATTTAATATATTTTTTTCGTTACCCCCATATTATTTTTTCATTTTATAATACACATCAGCCCCACTTCTGTAGTCTTATAATTTGATTTGGGCCCATTGTACAGTTTTATTTCAGATTGCATTAGAAAACCCATAGGAGGGGTCGCTCGCTCTCCCATTGGTCCAAATAAAGGCCCCCTCTTTTAACTTAGCCAATCACAGAGCGCGCCTCAGAAATTTTTTTTCCCCCATAGAACCCTCTATAAGAAATTTAGCCCCGCGCTCTGATTGGGAAAGCTGGACGAGCCCCCGCCGCTTCAACCAATCAGCTCGTTTTTTTGCATTTTTACTGTATTTTGAACTGTCCCGTCTTTGAATATGATTGGTCAAATTTTTCTCCATAGGATATAATGGGACATTGTCGCTCCTATTCTGATTGGCCCAATTCTTCTCCTAGGTTATAATGGGACATTGTCGCTCCTATTCTGATTGGTTGGTTTATGCTGACCAATGAGAATAGCTTAAAAAAATTTGAATTACTGTATTTCCCGGCGATTCCCCTCTTGAAATTTCCCTTGTAGCTCCGGTCTCGGCCGACAAACGCGTTTGTTCGGGGTTTTTTAACTGTTTTTATTTGTAAAGAAGGGTTCGGCTCTTTAATCTGATAATGTTTTACATTAATAAAAATGATTTTTTGATTAATACTTCTTGCCGCACGGCGCTGAGCGCCGAGATTTCAGAGCGCCCATCTCTCCATAGATTATAATGGGAGAAGTAGCTCGCGCTCTGATTGGCTGGGATATCCAAGCCCCCGCTAGCTCAGCCAATCATCTCTTTTCAGCATTTTTTTCAGTAAATTTTTAACTGTCCCCCCGGGATTCTGATTGGTCTAAACTTCTCCATAGGCTAGAATGGGTCTCTGTCGTTCCTATTCTGATTGGCTGAGCTAGCCAAGTCCCCGGTAGCTTTAAACCCAAACAGCTCTTTTCAGCATTTTTACTGTATTTTGAACTATCCCGCGTTTGGGTTCTGATTGGTCTAAACTTCCCCATAGGTTTTAATGTTCACTGTCGCTCCTATTCTGATTGGCCGGTTTATGCCGACCAATCAGAATAGCTTTCAGACTTTGAATTACTGTATTTTTCCCCGGGAATTTCCAATGTCCCTAATTCTTGAATTAGGATATTGGAAAGTGATTTTGTTTTATGTATTTTTTTATTTTTTAGGTTTCGCTCTTTTCCTGAGAATGTTGAAACACCCTTTATAAAGGCGATTTTTGATTCATACTCCACACCGACATGTGGAAAGATTTTCTCGCTGTTCCAGCCTGTCTCGAATCGGAACTGTTTTTCGGCGCAAATCCCCACGGCGCCTAAGTCCCGCACTGCGCCCATGTCCCCGCACTGTGCCCCAACACAACTGGCGAGGCGCAGGGAACTTTTCCCCGCATGTAAAGAGTGCGCAACCTCCGGCGGAGAATCATAGGCGCAGCGCCGCACTGCGCCTCAGTCCCCGCCCTGCGCCTAACACACTGGCGAGGTGCGGCGGACTTTTCCCCGCATGTATGACCGCACTACCTCCGGCGCCGCCACCTAGGCACAGCACCGCACTGCGCCACACAACCGCACTGCGAATAAAACACAGACGAGGCGCAGCGGACTTTACATGCTATGTATGAGCGTGCACCGGCCCCGACATAAATCAGGCGCACAAACCGCAGAAAAACTGGCGGACAGGAGCGCCCCGACCCGGCGGGATTCATACATGTGGCCCTAAGTCATTATACATCTAGACATCAGGTCACTCACACCTAGACATCAAACCACTACACCCCTGCACACCAGGTAACTATATCACTGGAAAAAAGCTACTATATACCAATGGACGGTATGCCACTTTAACCATAGACACTAGGCCACTATACTCACTATACCACTGGACAGCAGGCAACTATACCACTGGAAAAAAGGCTACCATAGTATATCACTAGACACCAGGACCCCTTAACTATATTACTGGACACCAGGGAGCTACATCAACTGGAAAAAAAACACTACTTTAAGTACCACTGGACACCAGGTTACTATAATCAGTGGTAAATTTATAAGTGGTATAAATATACCACCTGACACCAGGCCACTTTACTCTACCATTGATACCAAGGCCACTATACCCCTGGCATCAGGCAATAAACTTCTAGACACCCGCAGATAAGGGAATCAGTGTGGCTGGATAAAAGGACTGGTGTGGGATATTATGATGGGCTGGTGCCCTTATATTATATGTTTTGGTAAATTAGTCATGCCAATAAATTATTACCTGTAGTGCCCCCGTAAAAATGTTACAATTTTCCCCATAAGAAAAACAATTTACATTGGCCCCTATTACACCTGATTATATAGCCACAGTTCCCCCATAAACTGCTCCCGTTTCCCCACTTATATTATCGACATATATATTATTATGGGGCATGGAAGGTTATAGTGGGGATCAGGGGACAGTTATGGGGGACTGTGGCTAATATAATCAGGTGTAATAGGGGCAATGTAAATTGTTTTTTTTTATGGGGAAAAAGTAAACATGTTACGGGGGCACTAAGGGTAAATTCTATTGGGGATAACTAATACCGAAACACTATGATTTTATGGGAAGTGTGGTAGTTATAGAGGTACTTTGCTAGGTTTTAGGGGGAGTATTGAGGCTAACATTATGGGGCCACTGTGGCTAATGTTATGGGGTACTGTGCTTCTTTTGATAATAACTTGCTGGCATTTATAACTCATGATGGAGGCACTATGATTTACATTATGAAGCACTTGGTTTTCTTGGTGACACATTGGCTGTTACTAAAAGGGTTTTGGTTAATATGACAATATGGTGGCACTATTACTGAAAATATGGGGTGGCTGAATATTTTTTACACATTCTTGTATTGAGCATCTGCATAATACATGTGCGTCTTATGGGGGTTTTACTTTTATAGTTGCTATAAAAGGTGGGGGGGCATTTTAGTCATTCGTTGGGAATTACTGCTGATGATTGAGTCTCCAACTCTGTAATAACTTTGCTGTCTGGATTTCATTACATTACACCCATTTGCTACAGGCAAGAAATTGTCAAAGTTTTCTAATAAATTTGATATGACAGATGTCACATCTCTGCCAGTGAACAGGGGATGTGACAGGCCCGAGCTGCTGGACTCCAAGCACATCTCAAGCTATTTTTTTCCTAGATTTCTTTACTATGCAGAGATTGTGAAAGCCTCTTATTTTTTAGCACAGAATTTCCCGATCTGGCTGTAAATCCGTGACCCGGTGCCCCAGAATAGCATGCTGTAAGTGGGCAAGCTGGTTGAGTAAAGCAGAGATTCTGAAGCAGGGCCATCTTTCTCATTGGGCACAGTAGGGAAGTTGCCCGGGAGCCCCAAAAAGTATAGGGCCCCAAGTGGGGGTATGTATGTCACAGGAATGCAAGAAACATACCCTGGATACCTTGCTTGGGTTTTTTCTTATTTAACGGTTTGTGTTTTTTTTTTTAAACTGTTTGTGCAACCAGTTAAAAACCATGATGGAGAAGGGAGCCAAAGGCTCCCTGCCAAATAGTCCTTTTATGGTTGCATGCTGCCGGTGTCCAGACCTAATGCGTGATAATATGGGGTGCTTGGGGGGACTCAAGGCAATGGCCTAGTGTGAATGTCCATGTATTGGGAGGGCCCACTGCAGTGCTATGCTCAGGGGCCCATAATTCTGTTAGGACGGCTCTGATTTTTTTTTGATTGGACTTTGTGCCCGGAAATTTTAGATCGGACTGCGATTGTTTCCAGCAAAGTTTTCTTACTAGGAAAAGCCATGATTGCAAGTATGTGACATCTGTGAGGCCATGGAAACCCTGGGGTAGAAGATAGTGATTCTGATGATAAATTTAGTCTGAAACTGTATATTAGGAAAAATTCAACATTACTGTAACTGCTGTTGTGCAATTCCTTTAATCAAGAATTTACAGGATTTATCAAATATTCTGGATTATCAGGCAGCCTTAGATAAGTATAAGGGCAGAGGATATGTGGAGATGTCACAAACAACACAAATATTTTAAATTTGGTTTTTGTAAAAAGGATAGATCATGGGCCATGGGTCTCCTTCAGAAACGTAATCTGTGTAATGTTCAAGTTTTAGCAGAATAATTCCGAGAACAAGGCTATACAAAAGGTGAAATTAATGTAAACCCTGGAAAAATCTTCATTTTGGGGCATTGCCAGGTGGTGCGAGCCATTCCAGTGCATTCCCAGGGTGTGATATAAAAGTCCTGATTCTGGGTTTTTAGTTGTTGGGAAAAATGAACCTGGAGCTCATGGCCCTAGATGCAAAATATGTAACCTGGCCCCTACCATCTGCTATTAAAGGGAATGTGTATCAAAAAATGAGCCATTGTTTAAGTCCCATTTTTATGCTAAACACATTTTTTAGGAATTTTTGGTTGTTTTTTTTCTTTATTTTTCATATCACTTTCAATATTTTTTAATAATTCTCAAGTCTTGCAGTTTTCACTTTGGCCACTAGGCCTTGTTTGCACTGCTTTAACAGCAGTCAGAGAGATGCTTTACAGTAGCTTCAAGCACATAGGAGACTTAAGACTGACTCAGTCCCATTGACTTCTATAGGAGAGTTTTCTAGTCATGCTCTGTGACCTGGGAAGAAGTCACTGTGCAGGGAGGTGACAGGGTGAACTGTGACATCTCCTCTTGTGACTGGTTGATCCTGTGTTATCTATTCACACTGGTGTCTCCTTTCAGTTTGACCCTCTTTGTGCTGATAATGAGCAGACAACTGAGAATCTTTCTCTACAGAACAGGAAGTGTCAGACTGTTATTAGGCCTAGTGGCCAAAGTGAAAATTGGTTCTAGTGGTTCTAGTGTCCTCTGTAGGGCAAGATTTATGGGTAAGATTTATGGATGGTAAGTTGTGGTCATAATCTTGTACATAGGAGCAGTATTATAGTAGTTATATTCTTGTACATAGGAGCAGTATTATAGTAGTTATATTCTTGTACATAGGAGCATTATTATAGTAGTTATATTCTTGTACATAGGAGCAGTATTATAGTAGTTATATTCTTGTACATGTGCAATGTGAGGAGCGAGGAGATTACCCTCGTGAAACGCTTTATGGCATTTCTTATTTGATTTTATTTTGGACAATAAAAAGACACATTTATGTGGCTAGCTGCCTGGTCTTGTCCCTTTCCTTTTCTGTAGCCGTTTTTAAAACCCCCTTTTAAGTCTCCCTTTTTTTTCCCGAACAAAGTAAAATAGGGAATTCTTTTAACTCTATTCGTTTTGGGGACCCCCCTGGAATTCCCGTGGAGGTTACCGCTGCATCGCTTTCCGGGCCCCGACACTGATCCCGGGGGATCGTTACAAATTTTTTAAATGTTAAAAGAGTTGTGCCCTTCCGAACAACTTGCAGAGGTGAGAGTAAGACACCGAAATTCTACATTGTTTTAAAATTTTACCCGAGAGGGCCTTCTCTCTCTTTATGTTTTAACTTGCAGTAAATTGTTTTTACTATTCTTGTACTAGAGGGCAGTATTTAGTATTTATTTTGTACATAGAGACAGTATTATAGTTGTTATATTTTTTACTGGGGGCATATGAAGTAATATATTCTTTCATAGGGGGGAGTATTATATAATTATTTTTGTACATAGGACCCGAATTTTAAAATTATTTCTTTTACTAGAGGGCATATTATAGTAGTTATATTTGTACATAGAGACAGTATTTAGTATTATATTAATGTACATAGGAGGCAGAAAATTTTAGTGTTTTATTCTTGTAAAAGGGAAGTATTTTAAATAGTTATTTCTTGTTCATATGAAAACAGTACTATAGCAGTTATATTTTTGTACAAGGAGGCAGTATTAAGTAGTTATATCTTGTAATAGAGACAGTAATTTTTTGTAGTTGATTCTTGTACAAGGGGCTATTATGTGTTATATTTTGTTTTTATAGCAGTATTATAGTATTTATTTCTTTTACATAGGGGGCAGTTTATATAGTTTTATTCCTGTACTAGGGGCAATATTATTTAGTTATATTCTTGTACATAGAGGACGTTTATAGTATCATATTCTTTAATAGGACAGTATTATTATAGTTATATTCTTGTACATAGGGGGCAGTATTATAATAGTTATATTCTTGTATACAGGTCAACTATGTAACAGATGAGGAGCACTGCACCTGCACAACTCTCACCCATTCATAAAAACCAACAATGTACTCCAAAAGGTAAAATAAATCGTTATTGAAAAACAAGCAAAATACAAAATAAAAAAAATAATACAATAAGAGGAACACTGTTACGAGTAGCGCCGCGGTCCGTCCCGGGGCGCCCCCCGTGTTCGCCCCTCTGGATCCCTGCCAGGGTCAGGGTATTTTCCGTTAGCTGCGGGACCGGCCGCGGGCGCACTCGCGGCTCCTACTCACCTGACCACACTCCTGTTCCACCTCCACCTGCCGTCCCGGGGCAACCGTGGGTCCAAAAAAGCTTGTTTTACCTTTCCCCCCAAGTTCGACGGGGACCAAAGCTTTGCAAGGGTTTCATTACCCATGCTCCATGCACGGGAGGGGGTTCGAACAGTTCCCCAGGAAAAAGGTCAAAGGTGGCTTTTGGGGTTTGGGGTTGCTATCCGGAAAACCCCCTGGCCTGGGAAAAAACCCCCCCTCTTGGGACCGGAACGCCCTGTGACAGCGACTAAGGCCTTGCTCTCGGAGTTCCGCAGCGTCCTTGAGGAGCCGACTCGGGCGCCCTCTGGAGAGGGCACTCCGAACCTTCGGGGGCGACCCTCCCCGTGGGAACTATGGTCCAATTCCCAAAAACCCTGGCGTCTGAGCTAGCTTGGAACGCGACCCCCTTGCGCCCCTTCAAGAAAGGCCTGTCCCCCCGGGTTTAAAAAAACGCACTGGCAGCTAGAATTTCTGTCTTCCCTGGCCACGTAGACGTGCGGTTCATGAGAGACAGGGGGCTCTGCCAAGGCTTTGTCTCGACGGCTCCGCCGATGCTTCGTCGGCCCCTGTGTTCCGGGGCCCTCCCTGCCCGCTCCTTGCAGGCCTCCACTGAAGAACCAATGAAGGTGGCCCCGTGTCCCCCTTGTCAGAACAAGAGCTGTCCCCCCGGGGGAAGAATCTTTGCCTCTACTGTGAAATTCCGGACCCTTCTGCAGAAGCTGTCCGCAACATCCCCAGCCGGGGAAAATGCTCGCACCTGGGTTTCCCTACGAGAGGTGTCCCTAGGTGCTAACTCTTCCCTCTCCATTTGATGATTCGGTGGGGGTCCCTTCTGACGCTGGTCTATCATTCCGGGTGCAGGCCTTCCGGGAAATTGGGGGTCTCCCGGGGAAACTTTTCCATGCTTCTTTGGTTTCCCGTTATCGCCTCCCTATACTTCGAGGGGAAAAAAGCCTCTGATGATTTCTTCAGTCAGTGGGGGGGCTTTTCAGTGACCCCCCTTTGTTAAACAAGCCGTGTCCCCCCGCCCCCTAGGGTTCCTGCACAAGGAAAGATCCTTTTCATGTATTGCCTCGGTTTCCTCGGGGATCCCCTTGGGGCTTCCTTGGGTGCAAAGTCATGCCCCCTACGCTCGACTGGAAGAAGGTGAGGGCCTGCCTGGGGTCTGGAGTGCCCGGATCTTGTTTGGTATCACCACGCCTACAAATTCCCCGGGTTTTCCCCCCCAAGCCAATGCCAGGCCTCCCTGCGAGACCAGGATTTTGGGGGACGTTTTTTTTGGAGAAAACGGTGAGCGCTGCCGCCCAATCGGTCCCTAGACCTCCAAAAGACCTTTTCCCCTGGTAATACCCCCCCCGGGGAAGGGTCTGCCATTGTCTGTGCCCCAAACTCAGGCCGTCGGGAATATCCCGGAAAAAATTTTCGAAGGGCTTCATTCGAAAAAACTTCCTTTCCCCCAGCCGGGTTTTTTTTTTGGCAGAAAAAGATGGTTACTTCGCCCCTGCATTGATTACAGGGGGGTAAACCAAATCACAGTGAAGAACGTACCCATTCCCCCTTTATCCTGAGCTCTTGATCGACCCGGGAAATAAAGTGTTTCCAAAATTGGACTTAAGAGGGCCTATAATTCACAAATACGAGAGGTAAAGAATGGAAAATGTTTCAATACCCGAGTGGGCATTTTTTAATATTTGTTATGCCCTTTGGGCTGTGTAAAAACCCCGGATTTCCGGGTTTCATAACGGGTCTTCGGGATTTATTGTACACCCGTGTCATAGTGTATCTGGACAACAAACCCGATCTTTTCCCCAGACTTCCAGACCCATCGGACACAAAATCGCAGGTTGAGCGTTTTCCTGCGCAACAATCGTCTGTACCCAAACGGAGAAATGTTGTTCCCCCGACCACTTGCCATTTTGGGTTAATTTTCTCTGCTAAGGGTCTGAGATGGATCCAGTAAACTCCGCGGTTTACAAGGCTCGTCCCCCGGTCTTTGGGCAATACAACGTTCCGAGCTTCGCCAATTTCTATCGCAATTCATTCCCCACTTCTTATCTGGTGCCTTTTCCCTTGTGGCCCTCACCAGGAAGAACGCGAACCCGAGATGTTGGGGCCCTTTGGAGGCTGAAGATGGTTCACCAAACTAAAGATGCCTTTCCTCGTGGTGTCTTTTGGGCCGGCCAACCCCCGAGAAGCCTTTTTCCTTGGAGGTGGATGCTTTGTCCGTGAGGGCAGGGGTGGTCCTCACCAGAAAGGTCCCAAGGGCAAAACTCTCACATGCGGGTTCTTTTCCAAGACCTTTTCGCGGCGGAAAGCGGAATTTATGTCATTGGGGTTCGGGAGCTCCTGGCCATAAAGTTAGCCTTGGAGGAAGGGCCCGACATCTACTGGAGGGAGTTTCGTCACCCAATTGACATTTTTACAGATCATAAGAACCATGTATCTTTAGACGGCTCAGCGTCTAAACCCTCGCCGGGCCCAGGTGGTTCTTTTTTTCTCATGCTTTGACTTTTCACATTAAACTTTTGGCCTGCTGAGAAAAATGTCAACGCTGACTCCCTTCCCTGTCCCTTGATGTTGTTGGGGAAGAACCTGTGTCACAGCATATTATCTCTCTGGAACGCTTGGTTCATGTAGCACCTGTAGATCTCCAAGGCGTTCCTCAGGACAAGACATACGTGCCTCCGGCGCACAGGAAAAGGATTCTGGTGGGGGGGCATAGTTCCCTGGTGGCTGGCCACCCCGGAGTACGGAAGTCCCATGCTCTTATCTCTCGGCACTACTGGGGGCCCAAACCCTCTGGCACAAGACGTCAAGGGACTTCACTCTCTCCCTGTATCAGTGTGCCCAAAAACAAGGTCCCGCGGGAGGCAGGCCCGAGGTTACTACGGGTGCTGCCCGTTCCGGAAACCCCTTTGGACACACATAGCCATGGATTTCATCACGGACCTACCAGTTTCTTCGGGAAATTCTGCCCCTGATGGTAGTATTGTAGACTGTATTTTTTTGTAGGTTGTTTCTCACCCATTCATGCCAATGGGTGTTCAGCTATACTTGGAACTCCCATAGAAATGAATGGGGAGGACGGCTGCAAGCACCACACTCCTCCATTTATAACATTGGTGGCTTGTAGCTTGACCTGTTTCAGGGAGGCGATTTGTGGTAACAACCGTTTAATTTTTTCTGTATTTGTATAAGAAAGATGCTTTCAGAAAATACTTAAACATAGCTAGTTAATAGGTCAGTGACCGCCTTATCCACTGCAATATAGTTATTTCCCCATTTCTCTAATTCCCTAATGCACTTACTCCTTTTTTATCCTTATAGGTTTTGCTATGTTATTCTCTGCGCTACCTATGGTTCATTCTAGCCTCAGGCTTCTCTAATAAAATGTGTTATGTAGCAGGAAGGGTTAAATGTAATTCAAAATTTCACCTTCCCTCCCCCGCAGCAGCAGCTACAATTTAAGTAACCGCTTAAAGACAACAGTTAAAATCATCTTCTATGACTTCTGTTACACAAAGTAACTGCGGTTTAATCAGGGTCTCAGCAGGATCCCACAACCTAATTGATCTTACCCGGCCTGACGTCGCTCCTCACCTCATTCATCCTCATCGCTTCATTCCCCAGTTTCTTTACCTTCTGTTCCTCTAGCTTTGCTGTTAGTTCTTTCTATATTTGTAGATAAAACTTAGATTGAAATACGTGTGTCTATATCCGACCTGATTCTGAGGAACAAGCCAATAACCAGGTCACAGGAGACAGCATCGGACTGTGCACTACACCCCATACAAGCATAGGGATATTATATCTGTGGGCTTATCCATATATTTTTGCACATAGGAGCAGTATTCTTGTAGTTATATTCTTGTACATAGGGGGGCAGTATTTTTAGCAGTTTATTTTTTTGTACATAGGGGCCCGTATTATAGTAGTTATTTTCTTGTACATAGGAGGCATATTATTTGTTAGTTATATTCTTGTACATAGGGGCAGTATTATAGTAGTTATATTCTTGTACAATAGGGGCAGTATTCTAGTAGCTATATTTTTGTACATAGGGGCGTATTATAGCAGGTTTTTATTCTTTGTACATAGGGGCAGTATTATAGCAGTTATATTCTTGTACATAGGGGGCAGTTTTTATAGTAGTTATATTCTTTTTACATTTGGGGCAGTATTATAGTAGTTATTTTTCTTGTACATAGGGGGCAGTTATTATAGCAGTTATATTCTTGTTCATAGGGGCAAATATTATAGTAGTTAATTCTTGTACATAGGAGCAGTATTATAGCAGTTATATTCTAGTAATAGAGAACAGTTTTTTATAGTAGTTTAATTCTTGTACATAGGAGGCAGTATTATAGTAGTTATATTCTTTTACATTAGGGGCAGTATTATAGTAGTTATATTCTTGTACATAGGGGCATATTATGTAGTTATATTCTTGTACATTTGGGGCAGTATTATAGTAGTTATATTTTTTGTACATAGGGGCAGTATTTTAGTAGTTATTTCCCTTTTACATAGGGGGGAGTATTTTTAGCAGTTATATTCTTGTACATAGGGGCAGTATTTTTAGCAGTTTTTATTCTTGTACATAGGGGCCAGTAATATAGTAGTAATAATCTTGTAAAATAGAGGGGCAGTATTATAGTAGTTTATATTCTTGTACATAGGGGCGGGAGTAAATTTAGCAGTTATATTCTTGTACATAGGGGCAGTATTTTAGTAGTTAATTCTTGTAAAATAGGACAGTTATTATAGAGTTATATTCTTGTACATAAGAAACAGTATTATAGTAGTTATATTCTTGTACATAGGAGGCAGTATTATAGTAGTTATATTCCTTTACATAGGAGCAGTATTATAGTAGTTATATTCTTGTACATAGGGGCAGTATTATAATTGTTATATTCTTGTACATAGGGGGCAGTATTATAGCAGTTATTTTCTTGTACATAGGGGCAGAATTATAGTAGTTATATTCTTGTACATAGGGGGAAGTATTATTTGTAGTTTTTAAATTTCCCGTACATAAGAGGACAGTATTATAGTAGTTATATTCTTTGTATATAGGGAGCAGTATTTTAGTAGTTATATTCTTGTATATAGAGGACAGTATTATAGTAGTTAATTTTTCTTTTACATAGGAGGGGAGTATTATAGTAGTTATATTCTTGTACATAGAGGGCAATATTTTTGTGTTATTTCTTGTACATAGGGGGCAGCATTATAGTAGTTATATTCTTGTACGTGGAGGACAGTATTATAGTAGTTATATTCTTGAACATAGTAAGCAGCATTATAGTAGTTATATTCTTGTACATAGGAAGTAGTATTATAGTAGTTAATATTCTTGTACATGGGGACAGTATTATGGTAGTTATATTCTTGTACATAGGGGGCAGTATTATAGTAGTTATATTCTTGTACATAGGGGGCCGTAATATAGCAACTATATTCTTGTACATAGGAGCAGTGTTATAGTAGTTATATTCTTGAACATGGGGACAGTATTATAGTAGTTATATTCTTGTACATAGGAGGCAGTATTATAATAATCATATTTTTGTACATAGGATACAATATTATACAATATTATACAGCTTGATTTGGGAGTAAAATGATCTTAAGTATTGATGGGACAGAATTGTACTCTGCAGCTGTGAAAACATATTGGCAGTGCTCATTTTTTCTGTTGTCTGGTGCCTCTATTATTAGGGTACTTGGGTATTTTATTTGTCTCATTGATTTAGTGGATATATAATAGATGGTTATTTAGACTTGCTCCATGGTTGCTGACATGTGACAATCACTTTTCATTATAACACTTGTAAGTAATGATTAGTTTTATTTTCTGTCATTATCTGAGACCATCACAATCTAATTATCATTTAATTCCATTTAAAGTTTAGTTTATCCAAGATGAATGCACTGTCATCAACTGCACATATGTCAGTAGGCTGCATACATATATTATTGGGCCACATTAGCTTCCCTGTGGAAGCAAACTAAAATCTATTAAAGGGCCAGTAATTCTTAAATTTCCTTCACAACCTTTTCCTTCGCCTGTAGGCAGGGCCGTCTTAACAGCATTATGGGCCCCTGGGCAAAGCTGTTTACTGGGCCCCAACCAACATTTATAAATTTACTATCTAATAATATGACTGTTTCTGTTGCACATAGCAACCAATCGGAGATCATAGCGACCATTCAGAGCTTAGCTTTTAATTTTTCAAAAGCAGTAAATAAAATTAAAAGCTAAGCTCTGATTGGTTGCTAACAAAAACAAACTATAAGACCATTTTGATAAATAAGGCCCACTATGCTTAACCCCTAAAATCAATGACGCAGCTGTATGAGGGCTTGCTTTATGCGGGGGGAAGTTGTATTTTTGGGGGAATAGTTTGATTTACATTTAAACTACTGCATAGTTCTTTAAAAAAAAAAAAAATGTCAGCACAAACAGAAAAAAGTGCTTGCTGCATTTATTTTTTAAATTATTTTTTTTTATACCATTCACATTTTACACTAAATTTACCCTTACATTAATTTTTAAAGCTTTTTATGGTCATATGGATACAAAATATTTGTAAGTTTTTTTATGTAAATTATGCACAATTTAACTTATTTTTATTTTTTATACATTTTTTTATATTTTTTCCTTTTTTTAAAAACCATTCAGGGAAAACTATTGAAGTCTCTATGAATGGCAGGGACCAGATGAAGCCTTGATCACCGCCATTTACCCCTTTTATTGTGAGGTCCATGACTACAGCATAATTAAAGGGGATTCATGGGCCCCCATCGGGTCACCGGGACTCCTGCTGACCCGATGGAGCCTGGGGATATCTATGCAGTTAACCCTGGGGACCCAGAGTAGCTCCCGTGCTGTCTGTAAGCCTGCTGTCAGGGCGCACTGGGTGTTACTCCAACAACAGCCTATTTCATACTGATACATAGTGTAATGTATTATCATACGAAGTTTTAATGTATTTGCATACAGGAGTGTGCTAAAACATTATGAAGTATAAAAAAAGAAAAGTGCAAAATAATTTTTCCCTCAATGGGAATAAAAAAGCCTATAAGACAAAGTGTAGAAAAAAAAAAAAAAAAAAAAATTAATTGTGCATTTATTACACACAAAAAAACCCTTTAAACCCCATGGCCCCCGTTACACGGCTTATTTGCCGCGGATTGGCGCCTACTGCGCACCGATTTGGCTGCATCGGCGCCAATCCCGGGCCCCGCAATTACGGTTTTAACCCCTGCTCTCATTGAAACAGTGGAATCCCTGCTCCTCCCCGCTCGGGG
>JAODAL010068962.1:0-16573 GCA_025379985.1 Phyllomedusa bahiana
AAGGCCCCCGGGGTTTTGTGGGTTAATATGGGTTGTTGTTTCCAAAAGAAAATTATGAAATTTTGAAGGAGAGTTGGAGGTAGTTAACCAGTCATGTGACTGGATTAGGTGTCTTAATTGTAAGTATACGAAGAATTGGTGTTTCGGAATTGAGAAGTTTTGTCTTAGATATTCGAACTGTTTAAATCGACCTTTGTAAATCAAGTCCCCAACGTGCCTAAATTCCATTTTTATCCATGATGCAATTGGGGAGTCAGGTAAGATGACTTGTAAGGCCGAAAGAGGGCAAGTAAGCTTGTCTATAAACACTTGTTGCTTGAGAGCGATATGCTTATACCAGACCTGAACTGCATGTGAAAGGGACAATAACGTGAAAGTGTTGGGGGTGCTCCCACATAACATGACAATCAAGCAATCTTTAAATGAGCTCTTTGGGATTGTTGCATTTTCAATAGATGACCAATGATGGGCTTCTGTGGCATTCTAATGAAAAAATATAGGTTCTAGGATCGAAGCTAGGTTATATTGTGTTAAGTTGGTTACTGAAGGGTCACTCTGAGAGTTTCTCCTGTAAAGATACTGCCTCTGAAATCTGGGTCATTTTGAGCCCCAAATAAATTTCAATATCAGATTTTGCAATGTGGTGCTTGTGATCTGCGAGCTTGGAAATATAAAAGGTCTAGCTACATAATGATCTAGCTATATAAAGATATCGAGGCAAAAGTAGCCTTTTGGATAGATTTATATGCGCTAGCCATGATAGGGGATATTGGCTAAAGCCTGTTTATTTCATCGTTGATAGAAGAGGTGATATTTTCTAGATTTTTGTCTATTGTTGTAGTTATCTCAGGGTATAGTTGGATTCCTAGGTAAGTAACGAATTTTTCCACCCAAACAAAATTGAGATTCCGAAGACGGGATTTAAGTAGAGCATGACAATGCATTGGCAAAAGGACAGATTTGGTTATGTTTAACTTATAATACGAGACATGAACAAATCTGTGTAAAAGTCCAAGACTTGGTGCATAATATTATTATACCGGCACAATTCTTTCTCTAAAGCTCCTGGTTCACTCCAGGGTTGTTTCTCTTTTTTTGCGTTCTTTGCTTGTAATTTTTACGATCTATACTCGACCATAGTTTCTTGCTGTGAAGCAAACATAAATAAAGTTCCTTTTCAACAACCATATAATTGTGTCAGTACAAAACTAAAGTGTTTCCATACTCCTTTCTTAAGCATATGGAATCAATGCAAGTAGTACATTTTCTTCAAAGTCGGGTTGGTCGTCCTCTTGTCTACAATGTTTAAAAAGTGCAATTTGCATTTATGTGTAAAAATTGTTTACCTGTTCCTGTATTGTGTCTTATAGGCTCTTACAGGATTACCTCATTCTCAAGAGTTTTACTTCCTGTCCACGGATATTTGTATGTCCAACAAATTGTTTGTTCTTAAAAAGAAGTCGAGCACTGTCTGGCTGATAATGTGAATGTCATTACCTTGAATGGAACTGTGAGTTAATAGGACTTAACATTGCTTTTATAGGGTTGTACACGGTGCAATGTCCTGTATCCAGATACCTTAGAGTCTTTCATTCTTGTAATTACACCTATTATTATAGCTATCCAACCATGTAACATTGCACATTTAGGTTAGCTCTTCTAAGCAACCCCTTCCCTGACCTAAATTTTCTGTATAGTTAGCTGAATGAGTTTACTTCGAGTTAAGACAGAGTGAAGTTGGTTAAAAATAGATGTTAGGACTAGAACTTCCTTATCTTTCACTTAAGAGTAGTTTTACCTTCATTTTTATAATGTTATGGGCCATAGTCATTTGATTCCTAAAGAATGACAACAAAAATCTCATGTCTGTAGTTTGAAAGGTATTTTCATGTTCTAACAACACAGGCTGTAGTCCACAAGCTTCAGAAAGTTTCTGCAAATATAAGAAGGAAGTCTCAGCTGACACTAATGGTTGTGAAATGCAAAGTGTTATGAAATAAAATCTATACATTTAGAAGCATGTAAGCTTCGGCCTTGCTTCCATTACTATAAATTGTTATTGTATTCTGTACACACTATATGAAAACTATTGCTCAGATTTCTGTATCATCTGTCACATACTTGAAGAGAGCAAATACTTCCCAGACAATGCTCTAAATAGCCTATGTTTATCAGGAAGAAAAATATTAGTAAAAGATGTTTTAAATGTTTACATAGAGCTCATATATTCAGAAAATATGTTTAGATTTGGATAAAAAGCTTTGTAAAATTCTCCTTCTTATTGCATGCTATTAAGTAACGTCCTTCAGAACATCGTAGATCCTTTACTGACTCCCTGCAGTGCTTTTCCCCCTGTTTTAGCATCACTTTGTCTTCCTGTGTTAAGAAAATCAAGATGAAAAGAGAATCAGTGGGTTTTCAAAAGTTTAATTAAAATTTCCAATTTTGTAAAACCATTTAGTATTTAAAAAAAGCTTGTGGTAAAATAGAGGGAAAACATCCTAGTAATCCAACATAATGCCCAAAAACCCAT
Source organism: Phyllomedusa bahiana (assembly GCA_025379985.1). Classification (NCBI taxonomy): domain Eukaryota; kingdom Metazoa; phylum Chordata; class Amphibia; order Anura; family Hylidae; genus Phyllomedusa; species Phyllomedusa bahiana. Next base: position 2,534 of record JAODAL010068962.1, read on the forward strand.
TTTTTTTAAAAAAAACAATTACAATGATATTTTTTAATAACTGGACCATTGTTAAGGAAAAAGATAATCAGGGATATAATTATTACTTATTCTTGATTTTAATAAAGTGTTTAATACAGTGCAATCATATAAATTATCATTGGTGCCAAATTCAATAAATATACATACAACTTGTAGCGATAGCTTAATTTTTATAAGTTATTGCCTCCTAGCAAAGAACTCTCAAAAGAGCTGTCTCTAGAAAACAATGACCTTTCTCGCTGCAATGATGGAAATGTCTGTCAGATTCTTGGCCACTATATTTTAATCAAGAGGGTCTTAAGATACAATATGGGTAAGAAATGAGAAGTAAAAATGTATTTATCCACCACCATTCATCACATAACACTGTTCATGAAGAGAAATCATTCCTATCATGTCAGAAATCTCAACAACCACACAATGGTATTTTCCCATATTAGATATTGTCTCTCATTTTATTAATAATATTATTGTAAGGATAATGACTAGCAACTGAATTAGCTCATCTTCATCAATGTGAAACAATCACCATGCATTTAAGTTTTCATTATGCTCAGATTGGTGGGCTTAGACTTAGATCTATGGGCACTTTTACATGTATTTCTTGGTTCACTGAACTGTAAGAAACAAATAATCATATGTTCACTATTAGTAATAAGTATATAGACCCTACTTCAAAAAGTAATCACTAAGTTGGCTTGGTTTCATGCTTCGATCATCTTATTCAGTGTTTTTTTTCAACATTTTTCTGTAATATTTGTTCAGTTTAAAAGGATTTGAGTTTGTATTCAGGTTTGATGTTATAAAACACTGTTGAACCATGACACAATTACAAAGGGCATAAAAGTGTCTTGATTGCAAAACTGGTCACTTAAATCAGAAGTTAAAAGCCTTCTGGTTGGTCTAAATGGGTTTTTAAAATATGCCTAAGGGTTGATATGCAATCAACCATTAAATTAGAGCCTCTACTAGCCTATTTTGCCTTTATGTGCCAGGTTAGAGAAGTTGTTTCAGGTTGGAAAAACAAGGCGACTTTCTTCCAGTACCACTCTTTTCCATAGGTTGTAGTTTTGGCATACAACTGTCTATCTATAGTACAGAGATGTTAAGGTTAAGGTCACATTTCAGAGTGCTAATTTATTGGATTATAGTTCAGGGAATACACCAGATTTGGGTTAACTGAGGGGTGAATCCTCAGAAATTTAAAAGAGGTGCTGCTAGATGAAAGGGAAAAGTGGTTAAGGTTGGTCATCTCAGCAGTGGGCAGATTTATGTTCAGCATTTTGGACTTCTGGACATTGACCCTAAAATCACTGACCTTCCCAAATTCCTGTAAGATAACAGGAAACCCTACTTGGGATGAAACAGAAATTAGCAGGTCATCTGCAAAGAACAATAACTTATGTTTAGTATTGCCTATAAATTTATAAGTAATAAGTGAAAGTAAGAGGAGAGAGAACCAGCGAGGGACCTATTAATCATGACCTGTGCAGTAAATTATTATACAATGTCTATTCCTCATGTGAAGGACCAAACTGATTTCTGAAGAGTCACCTACAATAGACTCTTTATGGCTTTTTCAACATCTACAGTTAAAAGACAAAAAGGATCCTAGATCAAAAAGCTAAGGCAATAAAGGACATACAAATAATGTTGTCCCTAGCTTCTTGGCCAGGATCAAGGTCCATTTGCTCCATATTTGTTAGGATCTAGAAATAAGGCTTAAATCTAAGAAATAAATTTCAAAATACAAATTCATATCAATATGTTACAGAAATCTGGAGAACTTTGGAGAAAAACTACACAAATTTTTCCCTTGTTTTTGGATAAATATTATGTGAGCCAAAAGTGCAGTGGGCAGCTTCAGGAAACAGTACTATACATCCATAGGAGGGAAGGGGTGAAAAAGGTTCTTCACATTACTTATAGAATCTAGAAGTAAAGCAATCAGGAACTAGGAATTTTAATACTTTTAGATATTTAATAATTGCAACAAGTTTGGTTTCTAAAAAGTCTTGATAAACGTCTGATAAACCCTCGTTCATACACAGCTTTTCAAGAATTCCTCAGTTTGATATCAGATTAACAGATAAGGATTCTTTCAGTATTTGAGAAGTGTTCAGGGCCACTTTTTAGAAACTTTGAGATGGCTGAAAGTGTGCATGAATTGTTCTAGCTTTACACCTCCGAAACTTGACACCACATTCAAAATAAAAACCTCTGTGTAATTTATCTCTAAAACATCGGACCTGATCCACAATCAAGAGGGTTTGTTGTTGCAGTGTTAAAATGATAGTAAGAAGTTGTCTTATTAAAGACCTTTTAAAGGACTTATATGTTCAGAAACTTCTTTAGTCTACCAGATTTTTTTTCTTTGGCGGAATGTGTGCTAAAGACACCCTTAAGGTCTACCACTGTACAGGGAAAGTAGAGGGATTGTCCCTGTGGTTAGCTTCAAAATCTATAATTGCAGACCAGAAGTCTAACAGGCATAGGGGATTGTAAGTTATTAGGATGATAGTAAGTTATAATTATGAAACTTTAGCTAGCACAGTTTCTGTAGAGTGTGAAGTGTGGGAACCAGAATGTTGGGGTTGAGATGAGCATTAGCAGAACAATAACATATCAGGCAAAGATCTAGACCATGCATTTTAGGAGTTTAAAGATGGAGGGAAGATTGGAGACAGGTTGGTATTTAGCAGCACAGGATAGGTCTAGTGATTTTTTTTTTTTTTTTTAGTAAAGAGGTTATAACAGCATGGAAATATCATAATAGGAGGGAACTATCCCAGTATATAGAGAGACATTACAAACTTCAGTAAGATAAGAATTAACAACTGGGGAGAAGGATGGATGAAGTATGAAGGAATAGGGCCACTGATGCAGGTAGTATGGAAAAGCCTGGATATTTATTCTGTTGTTAGGTCAAATGCTGAAAGGAAAATAGAGGAACTGTCTTAGAAAAAGGATGTAGACGGTGATATATCTTCTTGTTAGATAATGTCAATTTTACATTGAAATAAATTGCCAGGTCTTCAGTACAGAGGTTTGAGGCTAGTGCCCATACTTTAGGCCTGAGGAGGGAGTGGAAAGTATCAAAAAGTTGTTTTGGACTAATAGATAATGTGGAAATAAAGGAGGTAAAATACTGTAGGTTTGTTTGGCATAGTGAAGGGTGACATGGTAAGTTTCTGTCTGTGAACAGTTTTAATTTTTTACAATTTCTCATACCCCCCCAAAGGTATGGGCATCTTTGTTATTGAGCTCAGCATTTAACTGATGCAGCTTTGATCAGGGTGGTTATGAGAGTTTCCTATAGTATTTGGCAGACAGATTGAGACAGGAGATGAAGAAGACTAGAGAAGTGAAGACAGTCTTATAAATTGCTGTTATTTTAAAAGGGTTTTACCTTTTCCAGCATTGCAAAAGTTTTTCTGGTTGCCAAGCAAAAACTGTGAAATGGAGAGGCGGTTTCCCCTACCCAAAAGGGGAGTATCTTCTCTCTCTGCAGGCACGCCGCACAGTGTCCACGTGATGACTCATTCTGTGTTAGCTGGGGGAAGGGAGAGGTTCTGAGCTGTCATTGGAATCATTGGAAGTGAAACAAGTGTAAAACCCTTAGGAATACTAAAATTTCTCGCTTTCTCTGCATACTTTGTAACTAGAAGGGGCATTTGACATTCTGGACTCTGGGAATGATGGGTGATTTTTCTTCTCTGTCTTTCTCTCACACAGTGATATATCCTGCAGAGAATTACACCTATGTCCTCTACAGAACTGCAGAACAAACTATGGGCGAGATGTACGAAAATTGGCAGTGCTAAAATAAGTGTAAAGTGCGCCAGAAAGTAGGACCCTATCAAAAATCTGTCGTCCGGTATACCTTGCATAGTAAACATAATGCACATAAAAAATGTTGCGCTGTGTGTCTCCATAACGAAATGTGCCTATTGAGGCACATAGCAATTCATTACAATTGTGTATGTGTTAGGCACATTTCACATTTTACAAGTATGTGTTAGGCGCGTTACAAGTATGTTTTAGGCGCATTTCATATACTTGTAATGATAAGCTATGCGCCTCCGTGCGCAATGTGCCTCGATAGGGGCATTACATACTCTACCAATTAAATGTTTTGTGCCGTGTTTAGTGCAAATTGTGGCACATAGCATATCATTAGAAGCGTATGTAATGCCCCTATTGAGGCACATCATGTATATGAAATGCGCCTAACACATATACACTTGTAATGATGTACTATGCGTCTCAAAAGGCGCATTCTTTATGAAGGCGCGCAGCGCATCATTTTTAGGCACATTACAATGTATCGGTCCCGGTATATAATGTGCCTAGTTTTGGTGTACGACAGTTCATTTACATCCAAAATATGGTGTCAAAAGAGGTTTTAGCGCAATATAGACCAAAAAACTGCCATTGGCGTGTTGGGAAATGTCACCCCAAATGTTTTATCTGTTTGTGTTTACATGGGACTGCACATCTGTCTAACAAGGGATTTACAAGGGACTGTGCGTAAAGAGTCAAAAATTTAGAGGCAGAGTATAAGAGGCATGTACAGCAGCTGTAGAGTTGCCCCAAGAATCAACTCAACTGATGGGCCCTCAATCCGACACTGTCCATGTGTTTACACATCAGCAGATCCCTTGACAATATTGTCCCTGTTAATTTTTCATCGTTTTGTTCATGTGTTTCTTCTTTGTATTGCACCCCTAATTTTCTCTCATATTGTAGAAACCTGAGTGAAACCTCTTTTTAAGAAGGTGACTCACTTATCCAGACCAGATTTTGCATGATAAATGTCTAGGTCCACTAACTTCTATGAGAAAACCACCTCTTAAAGACCATTTTCAGTTTTGGATGGGTGGTTATAAAAAAAAAAAGGTTTCACTGTTAAAGTAAAGAAATAGCTTTAAAAAAAAAATTTTAAAAAAAAAAAACCTATATGGGGAAATGAGTATTTTTTTAGTTCAGGTTCTTTCATAAATAAAAAATGCCAGAAATGTGATATATAAAAAAAAAGTAACTCCCCATGTTTTAAAAAAATTAAATTATTTTAACTATTTCGTTTTGTTTTTATTGTTTTTTATTTCTTTGGGTAACAGGATCTTGCTAAAGGTAATATAGGGTCTGGATCCTGTTACCTAAAAAGAATGGGGCTGGACACCGGGCCCTTTGGGGGGGGAGTGAAGACCCCACTGCCCAAATCTAAAATAGGGAGAGAGTTTGTGCTGTGCGGCTTTTCCCCAAAAGGGAATGAGCTTAATTGACAGTGAGGCAGGGGGAAAAGCATTTTAGCTACGAAAACTTTAAAGGAAATTTCACCTTTTCCCTTCCCCATTTTTTCACTATGTAGATCGTAAGGGGTTTCCAGTGTCATTTGGGGAAAAATTATTTTTGGTGGGGTAAGAAGGGGTTCCCATTGGGGGTTAAATTTTGGGTGCCCTTTGGGGTGTAAAGGGGTGGTCATTGGTCATCGAGGGTCCTAGGAGCTGGTGGTAAAATTGGTGGTAGGGGGATTTACTATGGATATGGTCCCTTAATTAATGGTGTACATTTCAGTTTGCCTGGCGGAAGTGCAAGAGGCTCTAAGAACGTGTGGTCACTGGGAGCCAGTGGATAACTTAGCCATCAGTTGTGACTAATGGTGCCTGTGACTTGGTGGCAACAGCTGGAGATAAGGTGATCAGTGCATTGATTTTATAATATGTTACCTGATCTTTATAGCTCTAAGGTTGGTTTTTCGGGGGGTCCCTTTGGGTTTGGTGGGTTTTTGGGTTTTAAAGTTAGGGAAAATTTTTAAACTTTATATGTTTAATATACAATATTTGTTGAAAAAACAGGGCCCAAACCTGGGCCCAAATTTAAAAATCCAAAATTTTCACCCCCTGCCCTTTTTTTAGGGTAGGAGGTAGATGATAAAGTGGCAGACAGGTTTGGGGATAAAGGGAGTGTGGAGAGGAGTGTAAGGAAAGAAGGGGGTTTAAGGGGAAAGCAAAATTAACTCTACAATTATAGGGTCACACATTGCCATCTGTGGCGCTAGGTGAGTTTAGTTTGGGCCCTTTTTAAAGAATTCCTTGAAATTTTTTATATGGCTGTACACATTTTTTATCCAAATTTTGAACCCAAAAACCCTCAATTTATATACACAACTATTATTGCAGTCATGCAATTCCATAAATTCATTGTTTGAGTATGTCTTGGCGTTTCCCCCGTATCTTGTCGTGACTAGCAGTGTAAGGATATGAAAAACACATTGTTATTGAGGTCTTAACTTCATGTGTTAGTTATTTTTTAGTATTTCTAATTGAAATTGAGATTGATTCATATTAATATGCACATTTTAAATTGATTAATCTGAAAATAATTCCATTCTCTCATTTATGTAACTGATCTCCACTGGCAAGTAGTGCTGCCTTGAATGGATGCCTATATTAAAATTCTTTCAGCTGGTAGTTTTGCCTTTCTTGCAGCAATATGCCAATTAGCTCAAAGGTCAACTCATGAGATCATTTTCAGCTACCTAGAAAATGCCTGTTCTTGTGTCGCTGTTTTTTTTTTGTGTGTGTGGGAAAACATATCCTTGTTGCTATCCTATGGAGAGTAATAGCAGGTGGTCAGGCACTTTCATGTCTATGACTACAACAACAGGTCACCACAGGACTTAAATGCCACAACTTGGTTTTTAGATTTTGTTGAAAAGAGTAACAGCTGAACACTGAGTCCATGAAGCACATGTTAGAAATCTTCACCTCACTTCCTTGCTTTGCTAGATGTCAAACTGAAACAATTATTGGCAAAAAATATTTCAAGATGCTCTCCCCGCATTGCTTTCTAATTTACCTTTGATTATATAGACCAAAGACAAATTCATGTTTTCTCCTACTGAGCTCTTATGCTGTCTGGAAAAACACAATTTGTTATGGTTTTCCTTCAACAGATATAATAACCTCACTGGATAAGGCTTCTAAAGGGGTTTTCACATTTAGATCCTGGCTGATTCTGCAACAAATTAAAAGATTGAAATTCCTGATCAGCAACGAAGCGACTACAACGGTGTAAAACACATACAGATGTAATGACGGCCACATCACAACTCCAGACAGCAATTACATACCTGTGACTACATAAATAGCAGAATGCACTTGTGCATGGGATGAATAGTAATGAAGATGAGCTAAAGGCTCAAGGTTTGGTTTACAGCATTATTTATCATTCTCACAATAATACGTATTTGTCACCATTCTGCTGTATATGGTTACACTGAAGCAATTAGCACACGGCCCAGGACCACGTAACAAAGAACCCACATGATTTACAGATTATTGCCATAAATTCACAGCAAGTACAGGTGAAGCACAAAAAAAAAACAACATGTGCCTCAACTCTGATGGCCATGAAATAGTGGCAGTTGTCAATATACTTTTTAACATGGAAATTTTTGAGGCACAACCATTGTGTGTGCAAGCATTCTTAATTGTGAGTGTATGTGTGTGTGTTTATGTACATATATATATATATATATATATATATATATATATATATATATATATATAGATATAGATATAGATATTGTAGCGCCGCACTCACGCTTGGACGCACTCCGGGACCGTCCTGGGGGGGTACTTGGCTCCTGGATCACCGCTTGGGTAGGCGGAATGGCACAAACTTACTCCAACTCCAAGGAAGCAGTGGTAAACTGGCCTCAACCAGCTTTATTAGGGCACAACAGAAACAAACAATACAAACAAAACCCTCAGGCCGTCTGGCCACTGACTAAACAAGTTATTCCCTCTCTATATGTGGCCTGGACCTAGCGTCCAGTACCACCAAAGCACCTCAGGTCTCACCAAAGGGCATAGGCTTCCCTCAGCCCTTTTGGGGGCCAGAGCTCTCTCCTTAGCTCTGCTTCTCCAACATCCAGGTAACAGACCACGCCCCCCCGATCCCCTGTAGTAGGAGGCCTCTTAAAGCCCTACAGGGATTGGCCCAAAACCTGGCCTGGAACGTGGAGACGGCCTCCCACCCAACGCTACGACCGTCCCGGGAAAAGAGACCCATACCTGGCTGCGAGGCAGCCATTCTAGCTAATTGTGTCAGTAACCTATTGTTACTGACACCAGCAAGTCTTCTTCCCCCACCGAACCCAGACATTCGGTGGCACGTTTGCAGCAGGTACCCTGCTGAATTCCACCTAGTGGCAGAGACCTGTAACTGCACACAGTCACTAGGCCACGATATATATATATATATATATATATATATATATATATATATATATATATATATATAATATATTATATATGTACCAAAAAAAGAAATCCGCTCACCTGCTCCAAATAGCACTGGGATGCACAGACAGGTTCACATGGCTAACATGGCTAACATGTCGTAAACTTGTCCAGTGCGCCATGTAACAATTAGTCATGTCTTTATTGCAATCATCCAAATATACCCAGGAGAGAGATTGGCCAATTTCTATCCTGTGTATTTTTGGATTATCCCAATAAAGACATCACAACTTTTTAAATGCACATGTTTTCTGTTTATAACATTAATATGAGCTGACTTGGTGGTTATATAAGGTGTGTGATAGGTTGTTTGCATATATATCCTTTCTTGCTGTTATAGGTGAAAGGGGTGATTTTTCAGAGTTGCAAGAAAGGATGATTACCTGCTTTCAGACCAAAGGTAGCAGTATTTCTGAAACTGCAGTTTGATTCACCACTGCTGTGGTAAAAGTGTATCTTAGTGGACAAATGAAAGCATTGTGAATAAGTGATATGGAAACTGCAGAGTACCATGTGCCTTTAATATGAGGAGTAAACGGTGACTGTGCGAGGGAAAATAGACAGGTTACAGAAAAGCAGCTCTCCGCCAGAATGAACTAAAGGACTGACACATGTGTGTCTAAAGTTTGGCAAACCCTACTGCAGAATCTCTGCAAAATAGTCAATTTCGATTTTCATGGCAGTATCGGAATTGAATCTCTGCTAATTGGGGAAGAGTGGCATTTTCTGCTTCATTGAATGGATGGACGTTGGTATGTCAGGCAAGAAACATCAGAGAACAAACATCCTGCAACCATTGCTGGAAGAGCTCAAGCTGATGGTGACAGTGCTATGATCTGGGAACTATTTTTCAAGCAGATGAGATAATTTTGTGTTAGGCAGATAGAAATGGTAGTTGGAAGAGCATGATCAAGACTTCCAAGTACTACACTGGGCACATGATATATGTATAGGTTTACATATATCATGTTTATGTCTAAAATGCAAAACAACCTGTGCTTGATAAAAGCATATTATAGTTTGTATCCTGAATATTTTGTACAAAGTGTGTCATTGTATTTTGGTATTGGCTTGCAAATACTGATGCAAATTATGAAATTGTGAATGATAACTTGCAAATCAGCCTGCCTTGAATACTTCTGTGCCACTACTAAGCTGCAGCTCCCTGGTCCTCCCTGTATTCACAATAAAATTGTGGACAACAGTAGCAGCATGCCTTAAGTATCCACTACAGTCATATTGTAAAGGATGTAAAATAACTGTGCTGAAATCATAACAGAGTGGGGGACCAGTGTGAATGTGACCCAATCTCAATAAAACTGTTGAAGACATAAATTGAAGGTTGAATGTTGCTGTTAGTTCAGGTCACTGTCAGAATTTGTGCCCACAATACACTAGTGCAAACCTTGCCTAAAAAGAAATTCAGTCAGATTTTAAGTACAGTGGTATCTTGGTACAAGTCATTAATCCGCTCCAGATCCTTAGACTTATACCAAACTTTTCCAATAGGAAATAAAGGTAAAATAATGAAACAGTTCTTAGAATAACAACAACAATAGGATAGGATTTTTTTTATAATACATTTTAATAGTAAAATACAAATGCGGTCGGTAAAATATATACTGTAGATCCATGAACACGTATCAAATGTACAGTCTGTATCTCTTTCCGGTCTCTTTTCTTCTGTCCTTACTTGGACCTGGATGGGGATTTCCAGGTCTGACCTTTACTAAAAATCTGTCCAAAAATCTTTGCTTCTGCCTTCTCCTCAGGATTTTTCAGAGATATTACATTGGTCATTCCAGGCGATGCTATTACGACCCCTGCAGTCAAATTCCAAACAAATAGTTGTAAACCAAACAAAATTTCCCATGTCCAAACAGGATTTATATCAAGTTGGACTTACTTTAAAGCGGACTTATACCGATGTACCACTGTAGTTTAAAAATTATGAAATGCTGCTCAAGGTGGAATTTCACCTTTATTATATCTGTCATAGGGAGAATAGTGTTATTTCTTGTGGCAGCTTTTATAAATCAGTATCTCACACTTCAGTTACCATATTTTTGCTTCCAACTTTGGATCTTGAAACCTCTGCTAGATTCTAAATCCAAGCCATCCTTTGACACATTGATGCATTTTCAAAGCTTGAAAAGGTAATGTTCCTCATAAGGTGGAGGCCATATAGATATAAATGTGTGGAGACTATTAGTCGCTCCACTGAAATCTAAACATATACTAAAAGGTGTCATGAGAAATGAGCTTGGACTCTGCAGTGATAACTATTGGTACTGCAGAGTCCAAGCTCATTTCCCATCTTTTGGATGCATTTTGGTAATGTTTTTGACAGAAATGTATTTACTTTTTTAAATGCTGCAGCCTTATGTTACTTAAAGGGGACCTATCAGATTCAACAAAGTATCTGATATGTCAGAATCATGTGATAGAGTGAGGAGCTGGGCAAATCGATACATTGTTCTGAGGGGAAAGTTTCAGTAGAACTTTTTTTTATCGATTTAAATCCTTCTATAGTTTGGTTAAAGAATCCAGTAGGTGGTGTTATCAGTGATTGACAGCCGTATTTATACAAGGAAGATATTACTAATAGACCACCTACTGGACTCCTGAACCCAGAATAAGCAGGGATTTAAATGGATAAAAACAAGTTCTACTGAATCTTTGCCCACAGATAAATAAATATCAATCTTCTTAGCTCTAGTTGTTCTAGAACATGCTGCCAGCAGATCAGATAACACGTTCAATGCGATAGGTTCCTTTTAAAGTAATTTTTACTACGTAATAGTAACATTTTAAATCTGCATATTTGTATTTAGGCTTTAGTGCTTTTCTTGATTTTTGAAGTCAGCGGCATTTTTTCACAATGCAGTGTGCTTTAAAGGGGTTTTGCCATGATCTCATTTCATACCTCCTGCATCCAGCTCTTCAGCTCTGTGTGCTCAGAAGGGGCTGGTGATTTTGTTTGAATCGTATATCATGTACCAGCAGGATGACATCACCAGGCCTTTCCTCTCTCTAGTCAAAGAAAGGTCTGTTTACATATAGTGCTTGTGTAGCGCAGAGGTAAAGTTTTTTTGCCTCCAGGCACAAGGGTCCTAGATTCAAATCCCTGCAGGAACCAAACCTGTGGATATTTTTTTTCCCTTTATCAATGCACAGACCTGATTGAGGTTTATTTTATTATTTATTTGCACTGTTTGACTAATTACAAAGGAGTACAGAGGACAGGAGTAGAATGACAGCACCTGGGGTTTAAACACTCAGTAGCTGCTTGAGAGGTGATGTCTGAGCATGTCTGACAAGGACCGAGGAGCTCTCAGCCCTGGTCGTATCCCCTGGAGACGAGCTGTAAACAATGGATCACTAAAGGAGCAGCTAAAACAAAAACGGTGCAGAATTTTTAATAATAATAAATGGTGAAAATGTTTATTGTTTAATTTGCAAGTTTCCCACATCAATTTTACTTTGTGGCAAAACCCCTTTAAGTTGTGTTTTCTCTGGTGCTTTTCTTTTTAGGATTTCAAATATGCCAGAGAAAAAAAAAGTGCTAAATAACTAATGCCACCCAAAAAAATTGTAATAAATGGCAGTAAAAGCTTTTTAACTTCAAGCTATTTTTACTTATGATTTAAAATGCAGGAAAGCAGTATGGGTGACATGTAAAATTGGGTTGTTCACCCTTTTCTGGCGTAAAATGCATCTAAGTGAGCAGTCCACGATGTCTAATGCACCTAATGAATGTGTTAGGCGCATTGCTCATAAGAATCAACACTTTCTAATGTGCCTAAAATAAGGGGCGTTCTGGAGGCGTGTCGCACCACACTCGTAATATTAGACAGATATATGCATGTGGTTCAGCAAAACTAGGCACGTCACTGCTCAAACAGGCAGACCTATTTCAATGGGGTCTGCCTGAGCCTGAGGAGTCGTAGTGGAGCTGGATTTGCTGTTAAGGAAAATAATTTCCAATATTTCTCAACTTACACCAGTACAATAACAAAAAGTAATTTATGATAATTATCAAACTGTATTATTTAAATGCAATAAAAATCTTATCATATAAAATTAATATAAATATATATAATATCCCAAAACTATAAAAATTTCTCCTATAAAATGCATTTAAGTTTACTAGAATCTAAAACTAGTTTTACATAAAATAACCCACTGATGTTGTTCAGATTTTACCATTTTTAATTTTAGTCCTTTATAATCATACAAAAAACTCTTTCATACATTCAGGCGCATTATACACTGAAAACTAAACTCGACAATTCACTTCGAAGCGCCTTCCTTCATACATGTCTCCCTATGTGTCTGAAGGAGACCTCCGGAATATTTGCATGCCTCCCAACCATTGAGACTGTCCTGGGAAAGCAGGTGACCCACTATGTCCCTAAAATCCTGGCTCTGTATCATGCAATAACTGGACAGCTGGTTTAGACTGCTTGGTAGCGCCATGCAGGATTGATTTGGAAGGCTAGGTGCAGCAGAGTGGGCACAGTTTATTGAATGGCAGAGGTTAATTGTGGATGCAGGCTATGTGATCTCACTTTCATACGACAAAACCTCTCCTGCATTGCATACACAGCTAAAGCTTTAAAATGTTGTCAGCAGAAACAAAAATGAACTGTGTAAGGCTGTGAGCAAAGCAGATAGTTGGGTAGCCCCTAATAATGAAAAGGTTAACTTTAAAGTTCATGGTCAGGTAAATAATCTGTGTTATGGTAATAATGCATCTGCCAACTTCTGCTGCTTTCTGTAGGCCTCCACATCTGATCCAACAGCAACAAGTTATATCTCATATATCTCACTGTAATGTGCAGATAAGGAAGGAAGGAAGGAAGGAAGGAAGGAAGGAAGGACGGAAGGAAAAGAAGATTCTCCAAATTACAAGTGTCATGTACTATATATGGTGTGAGCACGGGTGTAACTAGAGAAGCCAGGGCCCCAAAGCAAACTTTTGGATGAGGCCCCCCCCCCTCCCCTTGCCTACCTCCCTGACCACGAACATTTACCAGGACATGCTTTTAGATAATGTAGATAATACAAAGGGCAAATACCTCACCATACATATCACCATCATACTGCTACCAAACAAATCCACTATACAAGACAAACATTACCAATAACACTACTACATAAGAACCTGATTATACCGCCAGGACATGAGCACAAAGTGACTGAATAATACCCCCACACTATTACTGATCATACAACAAAGACCAATTTGTACCGCAATATAGTGACCATATAGTGTATATGCCAGTGACACAGGCTCTGCAGACTATATATAACCACCATACAGTGACCATATAGTGGGATAAACCATGCACCAGGCTCTGCAGACTATAAAATAACCACCATACAGTGACCATATATGAGTATATACCAGTGTACACAGCTCTGCAGACTATATATTACCTACATACAGTGACCATATAGTGGTATATATCATTACACAGGGTCTGCAGACTGTATAAAAACCACCATACAGTGACCCTTAGTGGTAGGTACCAGGTACACAGGTGCTTTGCAAATAGTTTACTTACATTTAGGGCCTCACAGGTTGACGTCTTGTCTGAGATCGTTTACTTTCCCTTTCTTCTCTAAATTTGTCCAGACCTCCATGATGACTTGCTCCATCCACCACTCGTCCTGTAGAATTTACAACACAAACACCTAGACCCCC
>JAODAL010068963.1:0-16573 GCA_025379985.1 Phyllomedusa bahiana
GGGAAAAATTTATGTGGGAATAATTTTTTGATACTTTTCCCTTTTCCCATGTAAAATTCAGAGATTGTTTTCTTGTGACACATTGTGCTAGTAATATATTTTTGTCCTTACAATGCTTGTTTATTCATGAAAAATACCAAAATGTGAAAAGCTTGAAAATTGACCATTTTTAAAGTTAAGACATTTCTGTGTGTAAGACATAGTTGTACCACACAAAATAGTTTATAACTAGCTTAACATATGTCACTTACAAAAAAAGACATTTAAAAATTAAGCCCATTTGTTTAGACATTAGGAATTTTAGACGGGCATATTTTCAGCCAACTCGGGGAGAACCTTCCGCATTACACGCATTTCGGGTGTTTTACAGAGCCAAGGGGGGAATTTTGCAACCCGCCTGATTTCGGGCGGCAAAGGGGGGCGCACTAGAAAGTACAAAGCATAGATTTAGCTTCCCTACGGCAATTAGTTCCTTACTGCGGGAACAGGAAACCATTTTCAAATTGGTACACCTGAGCCAGAAATTCGTCTAGGCTAAAAAGCCCCTGTTTATGACCCACTGTAGAGCAGGTTCATAAATCAGGTGCATTCTATGCCATTATAATGTGCATGAAATTTGGCGTTTAAATGTCAGATTTCATACATGTGTCCCTTATTTGCAAATTTTCTAATTTTCAAGAAAATTTGCAACACAGATTTTTTGGCGACCAGTCCAATTCTGATGTGGCTTTGATGGGCCTGTATGTTAGATACCCCAATAAAAAAATTCTAAAAACTAAAAAAATTACAAAAAGCTTTGGGAAGTTAAGGCCCCCGAAGAGAAAAGGGGCCCCCGACTAATAAAAGCCCCTGCCCCCTCCGGCTATAACTGCCCGCCCGGTGCCTATAAAGCCCTCCCCGGCTATATACGCCCCACCCCCTTGCAATAACCCCCTGCCCTGGCTCCAAAAACCCACCCTTGCATATATGCCCCTGCCCTGGCTGCCTTAATAGCCCTCCCCTATATCTCCCCTTCCCTCCCCTCCTATAATAGCCCTGCCGGGCATAATACCCCCCTGCCCTGGCGCCTATAAACCCGCCGTGGCTATTCTCCCCTTACCCGGTTCCCATAAACCCCCCTGGCTATAACTGCCCTGCCCGGTTAGATGCCCCGGGCCCGGGCATATATGCCCCCCGGTATGATACCCTGCGGGCATTGATGCCCTGGGTAATTTTAAACCCCCCCAAAATAGTCCCCCCCTGGTATATACCCAAACCCTCTCCATCCTCCTCTTAATTTCCCCGGGCTACCTATCCCGGATAAACCCTCCCGGCTAAGATTCCCCGGGTTGATAACCCTTTCCCACTGAAATGTTGGAACCTATACCCCTGGTCTTAAGCTGGTTAGTCCCCCTTGGTATGTTTTACCCTGTGGTATTTTAAAATGGGTTATATAGGGTGGTATATAATTTTTGGAAAATATGATTGTGGTATGTTAAATGGGTTATTTTGCCCGGGTATGTTTTGGGGTATGATGCCCGGGGTTATCCCCTGTTGGAAAAGATTGGGGTATATGTGGGGATATGATGTCCCCTGGTACCTTTGCCCTGGGTATTGTGTGGGTTTTGTGGAAATAGTGCCCTGGTTATTTGATGCCCTGTGGTATGTGAGTGCCCTGGAAAAATTTTTGGTTATGATCCCTGGGGAAAACCCAAAATGCCCGGACTTCCCCCCTCCCGGGCTATATGATGCCCTCCCCGGGTACCTATGCCCTGCCCTGCTATATGACCCTGCCCTGGCTACCTATGCCCTCCCTGGCTATATGAGCCCTGCCCGGGCCTATTTTACCCTGCCCGGGCTAATGATCCCCTGCCCTTGCCCCCTAAACCCTCCCTGGATATGAGCCCTGCCCGGGCATATGATGCCCTGCCTGGTACCAAACCCCTCCCGGCTATATATGCCCTCCCGGGCACCTATACCCTGCCCTGGCTATATACCCTCCCTGGCTACCTATACCCTGCCTTGCTACCATACCCGCCTGGCATATATGCCCTGCCGCTACTGATCCATCTGGCTATGATACCCGTCTGGCTACCTATCCCCTGCCGGGCACCTATACACGTCTGGCTAATGATGCCCTGCCCTGGCTACTGATACCCTGCCCTGGCACGTTCCCCCCGGTACCTATCCCCTGCCTGGCACCTATACACTGTCTGGCTAAGATGCCCTGCCCGGCTCCCATACCCTCCCTGGCTACCTAACCCTGCCCGGGCTATAGATCCCCTCCCCTGGCACCTAGCCCTCCCCCGGCTATATGATCCCTGCCCTGGCTACCTATGCCTGCCCCCGGCTATTGATCCCTGCCCGGCTACCTATACCCTCCCCTGGCTATATGACCCCCTCCCCTTGCTACCTATCCCGCCCTGGCAAATGACCCCCGCCCTGGCTATATGTTTGCCCTCCCCGGGATACCAATACCCCCCCTGGCTAATGATGCCCTCCCCTGGACCTATCCCCCTCCCGGCTAATGATGCCCTCCCCGGCTGCCTTACCTGCCCCTGGCTGCCAAATGCACTCCCTACCTATAACCCCTTGGCTGCCTATAATAGCCCTCCCTACCTATACACCCCCGGGCTCCCTAAACACTGTCCTGCCTGCCTATATATGTCCCTGTCGCCTATAAGTGGCTCTGCTCCCTGTATACTGGGCCCTGTCTCCCTTATACTGGCCCTGCTGCCTTTATGCCCCTGCCTGATTCGTCCCTGCCTCCCTGTATACGCCCCTGCCTGCCTGCTACTGCCCCTGCCTCCCTGCATACGGCCCTCCTGCCTACAACTGGCCCTGCCTCCAATGGGGGTCCCCCTATTACATCCACTTATCGACTTTTTTTTAATTTCAAATTTTTTAGGTCAAAACAGATGTTTTGGGAATTGATGGGAAAAAGGCTAGAAAGAGGGGATTAAGATGATTTGTTGAAATTCTACGGGACGATATGACCACTAGAAGAAGACATTGATGCTGTCCCGAACAGAGAAAAAAAAATGGAAGGGAACAACAAGGAAGGCGTCAGGGAGGTTTGTGCCAGAAGAAGAAGAAAAGGCGAAAAAAACAACCCCATCAGAGATGACGTCCCTGTGATCCTGCTGTCAGGGTAAGTTTACTTCTGTGTTGTGTCAGTGCTGTGTTCAGTGATGGTGACCTGACTACTGGGATGTGATTGGTGGGGGTTTTAGTTAAAGCTGGTGCTTTTGTGTGTCAGTGGGGCTTGTCCCGGGTTGAAACAACGCACACCGACTCCCGTGATGAGGGGGTTTTTCTGACCACGTTTTTCTCTTCTTGGTGTAGGGGCTCTCACACAGAGCGGTTTTTGGGGCATTTTTTTATCGTTTTTTGTGGAGAAAGTTCGCATAACTGCTCTGCCTTCTGCACAAAACCGCACAAAAAAACCCCTCAAAAATGCACCAAAAACGCTCCGGGGAAAAACAGCTTTATAGTGTCTTTATTTTTGACATGGCGAGGTGCGAGAACAAGGGGCATTTTTTAAGGGATATTTTATTTTTTTGGCTGCTGGGGGCTTGTGCCCGGGGGTGATTTTTTTTCCCATCCGGCCCCGATGGGAAAGGATCTGCAGGGTAGCCAAAAGCAGGGGTGGAACAGAACCAGAAAAAATGCAAATATCCCATTTTACTGGGCATCTCTGTTTTGATCAACTCCTGTTTGTTTTTGGTTTTTTCAATACGATGGGTTATTACCGATAAACGGGCACTGAGATGAAAGGAAGGGCAAAATATCAGAGATGCAAATTAAAATTTCTGCCCCCACCCTCTCCCCTCATTCGGCGGGGGGGGGGGGTCTACATATATCAGCGTTTAACAGAACAGGTTCTGTCATATTTTGTGACAGTTTAAAGCTCTGGCCTCATGGAGTGACCCTGCTGTGACGTCCCCTTACTGTGCTGAGACCTGTGCCGGCTCCAGTAACCTACTACTGTGTTCTTTGATGCTATGGTAGGACCTTAGCCCTCAGCTTATTTTTTTCCAGCTGTCGCTGACATGAATTTATCAGGCTGCATTACCGCTTCAGTTTTTTGGTCAGTTTTGCCCTTGTAAGTGCCCAGGGAATTTTAGAGAGAAGCGATTCTAATAGCGGCGGCAGTCATGTGCGTGTCATACTAAAACACAGCATTGTATGAAGACCAAACCAAGCTCCCTCTGCATATTTAACCATGTTCTACGCCCATCTCTAGTCATTATAATAAAAAACATGTTCAGACTTCCTCAGGCTTTGGAAACCGATTTCTTATCTTACATCACACACAATGGTATAAAGATGATTTTTCTTTGTTTCCCATGTTTCCATAGATTATTCTTGTAAATGGTCTGCTCTGCAGGTTACTTTCTGTAAGGTACTGCAAACAAAGCTAAGTATTTACTATATATGAAACAAAAGGTTAATAAGTAATAAACTTTAGTATGGAGAAATACATAGTTACATAGTTTGTAAGGCTGAACAAAGACAAGACATCCATCTGGTTCAGCCTATTTTGCGAAAGTGTTGCTAAAGTGTTGATCGAGAGGAAGGCAAAAAACCCCATGAGGTGGAAGCCAATTGTCCTCATTTTAGGGAAAAAATTCCTTCCCGACTCCAATCTTACAATCGGAAAAATCTCTGGATCAACGACCCCTCTCCAGAATCCTAGACACTATAACTTGTTATATTATTACACTCCAGAAATGCATCCAAACCATTTTTGAACTCTGTTATTGATTTAACCATGACAAGTTCCTCTGACAGAGAATTCCACAGTCTCACTGCTCTGACAGTAAAGAATCCCTTTCTATGTTTATGTATAAACTTTCGTTCCTCAAGATGTAGAGGATGCCCCCTTGTTCTTGATACAATCTTGGGTATAAATAAATATTGAGAGAGATCTCTATATTGACCTTTGATGTATTTATACATATTTATTATGTCCCCACCGAAGCCGTCTTTTCTCTAAACTAAATAACCCTAATCTTGCTAATCTTTCTGGGTATTGTAGTCCACCCAGTCCTTTTATTATTTTTGTTGCCCGCCTTTGTACCTGCTCAAGCTCTACAATGTCTTTCCTGTGCACTGGTGCCCAAAACTGTACACAATATTCCATATGTGGTCTAACCAGTGACTTGTATAATGGGAGAATAATGCTCTCATCATGTGCATCTATGCCCCTTTTAATACAACCCATGATCCTGTTTGCCTTGGCAGCTGCTGTCTGACACTGGCTGCTACAGATTTATAGTTCCAAAATAACAGGCTTACCTTTGTTGATTTTCCTCTAAATCATGGCATAAGATATATTTATTTACAACTTATCATGAGTTTCAAATTGTCCTCATGAATTCTTAAATTCCTAATAATGTACATTACTGGTCATAGATGTAGTTCCTCCGTCTTCCTGAAATAAATCCTTTAGTCCATATTTGACATGGCCATACATCTGCCACATGGACACCAGTAATATTTTCCTAGTCAGATATGTTTAAATTTCTAACATGGCTGCGGGTCCACGAACCCAAGACTCCACACTCAGTTGTAGGAGCGATAAAGAAGTGATAGATAGATAATGGAGAGTGGGACAGACACATACCTGAGAACCAGAAAAAATTATTAAATATGTAAAATGAAAGATTATGGCCTTATCATCCGGAAGATCACGTAGCATTACGTAACAAATTAATTGGATCTTGTTCGGAGGCCATCAGTGGGTCTCTTAGATCAAGAAAGTAAAGTTAAGTACATTTTTCCATAATATGAATTTGGATTCAAGGGCACTGCCATTAGAAGTGGTAGAGATTTGCATTGGGTACTCTTCATTTAAAACAAAATGAGGTTGGATACAGTCCCATTTTATAGCCTGTACATTTTGCTAAAGGCAAATATTAGTGGGCAATTTGATGGCCTCAAGGTACCTAAGGTGTCAAATAGGGTTCAGTTTAGATTACAATTTATAGAACTGTAATCTAGAGAGGAACATAAAAACATGTAGGTTTTGGCCATTCATGATTTGTGAAGGATTTAGGACAGTTTTGTGAAAGAGAGAATAACAGGCTGACTAAGGTATGCTATAAAACGTATGAGACATAGTTCCACATGAAAAGAAAGGAAAAGATAGGTGTGGCTATTTAGTCTGGAAAGCTGATAAAGATAATATTTATTTTTCAGTCAGATGGAGCAAATGATAGAGTGCTGATACCCTTATTGTGCCCCATTTAAAAAATCCTGTTTGGGGTCCCTGGCTTAATATCAGGGTTATCCACCAAGGACAGTGCAGTGGAATATAAAGAATTCAGGCCCTTGAGTGTGCATATTTTGTGCCATGCTCTCCAGGTCACCATTAGGAGAGGGTTATACTTTGTGTCAAGAGACACTCTTTCATATGGTTGGTTTATTAGAGACATCCATGGAAGGAAAGATCGGTTTAGTTGTAAATTTGTATGAAAGGAAGAAGATTGTGTGCCGTCTGAAGAACAGTAATATTATACATTCTAATATTTGGAAAACTGAGTCACCTGTTCAATTTTGGCTGTAAATTATGAAATGAGATTCTCGCTATCCCCTTCCCCTCCATACGTAGGATCTACTTAAGCAATTTATTAATTTCTCCTCTTTTAGTTGACTATAGAGTGACAGAGACTGGAAAAGGTATAATAATATAATATTTAACCTCTTCCTTTATCCTGACATCTTTTCTTCCTCCTTTCTTTCCCATTGCTAAAAAAAAACATCTTATTGACCTTTCTTGTGAAGCTAACCATCGACCTTTGTCACTTTCATCTCTAAAATCTTGTAATCTTTGGTCTACTCACCTAATCCGTTATTTCTCGGCTAACTTCCTTCTTGACCTCTTACAATTTCATTTTCACACTTTGACACTTAGCAAGAGCAGTTTCTGTAGAGTGCAAATAATCTATTGATGGCTAAATTGTACAGCAACTACTCTGTTGATTCTTTTGGGTCTCTCTGTGGCATTTGACAAGTGAAGATCAACTCCTACACAACATCCCTTAAGAATACTCTTCTCTTTTGGATTCTTCTAACCTCTCTTAATTGCTCATTAATTGTTACCATTTGCTGGCTCTACTTCTCATCCCCTAATGTTTGATTTTCTCAGGGATCAGTCTGAGGTCCTCTTCTCTTTACACAACCTCTATTAGACAAACTATCAGCAGATTTGGGTTTCATAACCATCTGTATGCTAATGGAACCTAATTATATACTTCTCCCTGTGCAAAACTACAAAACACCAGTGATTGTCAGTTGTCTTTTACATAATGTCCTCTTGGTATTTAAAAAGTGCACTGCTTGGGCTTCTGGCATCTACTAACCTATACTTAACTCTCGCAGATCATCCAGGAGACACCTGTAAAAAGGGGTATCCCCCCCAGGCTCCCAGGAGAATTGGCAAGTATCCGACCCAATTGGATGCTGGGCCAGCAAGAGGTCAGACAGTGCCTAACAGTCTTCATGCATTAATTCATGCATTGTTACATAGCAATACATTGAAGCCTAATAGGCTTTGATGTTTTGCTATTTATTATAAAAGTGATCAAGTGATTGCATAGTGTATAGTCCCATAGTGGGACAAAAAAAAGAACATCACAACACAAAAAGTGGCAGGGTGTAATAGGGGCAGTAGGATGGTAGGCCTAGGTACCTGCATTAGGCTCCTGGTTGCCTTGACTACTGATCTGCAACTCACAATTGAGTTTCAGGGAAATCAATTGGGAGCTGGAACCCCCCCCCCCCTCACCCCCCTCCCTGCATAACTGCCTAGATGATGCTGTTGTATTGACTGGACTGAAGGTAGGTTCCTATAATTAACAAACAGCATTCACCATACAGTATATGAAGTGGGCTCAGCTCAGGAGCCAGGCCCATACATCCTTGCACCCCCTTCCTCACTATCATGAGGTGGCACCTTAGGCACCTCCGTTTGCCTTTTGTCCCAGCCTCAACACTCATGTCACTTGCAAATCTGAAGTAAAACAGTAGCTTAGTGTTGAGCTTGCTCTCCTATTTCCTGAGTTTGTGACCACTTCAGCTATTCAACTATTTTACTTCAGGTCAGGTATTTATGTCTATATATGTTTATGCTGTTATCTTGTCATTGTGACGGTCATATATGTTATAGATTTTATGAAGGGAAGATCTCTCCTTAAGGAGAGCACCGAACGGCTTGTAGAGTTTTTGTTTTGCCTTTTCGCCTCTACTTAGCATCTGCATATCAAAGGCATTAGGGGAAAAGGGGCTGAGAAGCCACAGCGCCCTTGTTGGTTGTAACAAACCCTCAATTTGCTTTTGACCCACCGAGTCTTGAGAAAGCAAAAAGGATTTTTTAGCCAAGCCAGTATCTCTCATCTACAGACAATGCTGTTTCGGGATTTTTGTCCTTTTCAGTGCAGAGTAGAGAAGATACTGGCTGGCTGTGTGGGAGGCATCGGGTAGCTCAGGAAGGGACGATCTCTCCTTAAGGAGAGCACCGAACGAACGGCTTGTAGAGTTTTTGTTTTGCCTTTTCGCCCTCTACTTGGCATCTGCATATCACAAGGCATTATGGGAAAGGGGCTGAGAAGCCCACAGCACCCTCTGTTGGTTGTAACAAATCCTCAATTTGCTTTTGACCCACTGAGTCTTGAGAAAGCAAAAAGGATTTTCTTGCCAAGCCAGTATCTCTCATTACAGACAACGCTGTTTTGGGATTTTTGTCCCTCTTCAGTGAGAGTAGAGAAGATACTGGCTGGCTGTGTGGAGGCATCGGGTAGCTCAGGAAGGGAATATCTCTCCTTAAGGAGAGCACCGAACGAACGGCTTGTAGAGTTTTTGTTTTGCCTTTTCGCCCCCTACTTACCATCTGCATACTCTGCACTGAAGAGGGACAAAAATCCCGAAACAGCGTTTGTCTGTAGATGAGAGATACGGCTTGGCTAAAAAATCCTTTTTGCTTTCTCAAGACTCGGAGGGTCAAAAGGAAATTGAGGATTTGTTACAACCAACAGAGCGCGCTGTGGGCTTCTAAACCCCCTTTCCCATAATGCCTTGTGATATGCAGTTGCTAAGTAGAGGGCGAAAAGGCAAAACAAAAATTCTACAAGCCGTTCGTTCGGTGCTCTCCTTAAGGAGGGGATCTTCCCTTCCTGAGCTACCAATGCCTCCCACACAGCCAGCCAGTATCTTTCTTACTTGCACTGAAGAGGGACAAAAATCCCGAAACAGCGTGTTCTGTAGATGAGAGATACTGGCTTGGCTAAAAAATCCTTTTTTTCTTTCTCAAGACTCGGTGGGTCAAAAGCAAATTGAGGATTTGTTACAACCAACAGAGGGCGCTGTGGGCTTCTCAGCCACTTTCCCATAATAGATTTTATGGACAGGTGCTTTGATCAGTTTATGGCTATATTGCAGCTTGTATTTTTATAATCCCAGGGTTAAATAAGGTCTAAACAAAGCTTATGGGTGTTAACACTGTCTTTCCCTAACCATTTTTTATACTTTCTATGTTTTTATCTTGTAATTTAGAACAGCACATACATAAGGCTTCTATAGTGTGCCAGTCATAGGGTTAAATGTGGTGCACCATGCTGAACTACAGCCTATTGGTGACACCCATACTATTTGATTGTCCAGCACACTTCAAGTGCACAAAACAGAAAAACAACTCTCCATGATCCACAGCATCACAGGTCCACATTGTACCCTGAAAAAAATATCAAACATAAGATATTAGCTTTTATTTTGGCCAAAATATGCTATATAACAACCCGCGTCAAGGTCTTCATTGTTCTGCGAGTCCCTACACAATCTTTATAAACAATTCACAGACAAAAAAGAACCTACTTGAAATTACAGAAAATTGACATACTTACTGCTTCAGAGACAAGTCAAAAAACCATATCCAGCAGTAGGCAAGAAAAAAAGAAACAAGTGCCAAGGTTTATGGAAACAGAAGACTAGCCCATCTGGTCAGGTGCCACTGAAGAAGTAGAGTAGCACTCCTTGCTGAACAGTATCACAGGTGCTACCTGTAAAATAATAATACTTACACTTTAATAGATAATTAACAGTATGAGATAGAGGGACATGTGAGAAGCACTTGCTTGTTGTATGTCAATTTCTGATGACATTTAGAAAAGGCACTTGTGTCAATGTGAGCGAGTTTAGGACCGACATGTTTGACTTCATGTCAAGTTTTGATAGTATAAATGATGTCAAGAGATTATGTGATGGTATAGTCTCATCATTATTAAATCTAAGGACAGCAAAGCCCATGGATACAAGTGGTTCCTTTCTGTGACCATTTTTAGTAATAATTTTGGGTTTCCATGTGTGTCTATTAGATATGAATGGTTAAAAGAAAGGCTTGGTGGTTGAGAGGAGGAGAGGAGACCATCTGTACTTGACATCTGCATTTCTATATATCAGGTTGGGACTTTCTTCTCTTACTACTGAAATGATAATCTATTCTTTGAACTTTATCCATTTTTTGTGTTCTTGTTCTAATATAATGTACATGACTGTAGAAAGGGACCTTTAGTCCTATGTTGAGCAACGGAGGGCAGACCAGGCAATGGGATGAAATGTGACATCTTGGAGAAGCCCATCTTTGGTATTAAATGCAGTCTTTCACACATCTCCTTCCTGGATGCGGATAAAATTGTAAGCACTTCTAAGATACAGCTTGGTAAATATTTGAACTCTTCTAATTCACAAATGTTCAAAGATAATGGAAAGGGGGTACCTTTCCATGTGATTTTTAAATTTCCCATACCAATGGGGGGCTGCAGGGAGCTATCGTTGTTTTGCACAAAGAAGAAGCCTGCCCCAACACGAGATGAGGATTTTGCGGATGTTCCCCTTATCTAAATTCGTTTTGTATGGCGTCATTGCTTGCCTCGGGGCAAAGAAAAAAGGGTCACGCTGTGGTGGTAGCCACCACTTGTTTTTTTGCAGAAACATCCGCAATTTGGGTAAGGGCAGGAACCCAAGAGAAGTAAAAAACTTGATTTTTGTAAAAGGGTTTGAAGGGAGTTGAAGGACAAGGAGCCTTGAATTCTTAAAACAGCCATAACGGGGGTATTACTCACGGGGGAGCCTTGGGCTTTTGGGTGATAAATTGGGGCAAACATAAAAAAAAATATTTTCTAAGAATTGGGGGAAAAAAAAAAAAAGAAATAGCCTTTTTCTTTCCCCCATCGTGGGGGAATAAAGGATTTCCTCAAAAAATCAGGGCAATGATATTTTATCACAAAAGACAGAGGGTTAAAGTTGCCTTATGAACCAGACTCCAAAAACGGTGAAACTTCAAGACTGGTTCCAGATGGAAGAACCAGACTAGCAGACAAGGTAAGGCATTGACAGAATAAGTCTTCGCCTAGGATCGACTCTCACACAAACAGTAGGACTTATTTTCCCCGGCAGACAGGGGAATTCACAGGTGTAAACAAGTCACAGGAACCCCCGGATCTGTACAGAAATGTTGCTTTGTGGGAAGGGGTTTTTACCCCCAACCCTTTTCCATCGGGAAACCCCACTTCCCCGGGACCTCCCCACACCCCATGCCCCTGGTTCTCAGGTGGGAGTTCCCCCCCACCCAAGCAGTGCAATATCCTTTAGGGCCTGACATCTTTCAGAAGTTGACCTGCTTTTCTCTTTTAACAAAGTAGTTCACAGACTCATAAACTCCCTTTTACCATCATTACAAACAGCACCCCAGGTCCATCCTCCATAATAAACCCCAAGCCGGCACACCTGTCAAAGTCCAGAACCTTTCTTATGGTATAGTTTTTGACCATGGGTGCTCCTGATACTCCCCTACAGTTCATAAACTGGTAGGCCTAGTCCTCCAGTTCTTGCTTGCCCTCCGAGGACATGGGATATGGGAGGGTTCTAAGGGGTGGTTTTGCTGTCCTCCCATGTTCCTTTCGGATCTCGCGCTGGGGCTGCTTCGGGGAAGAAGGTTCCCTTTAAATTTTTGGGTGACCCCCTCCGTCTCCACCTTTTAAAAGAAGGATACTGCCATGGCCGGTAATTCCTCGCCCAGCTTTCTGTTGTGCAGGACTTTAGCCCCTCGGGATAATTCATTTCCTCAGAAGGTTGCGACCCCCCTGGTCCCCACCCCGGGGAAAATTTTTGGATTTTTATTTTCCCATTTCTTCATGTGCTCCCCCCTTTTCACAAAGACTGGGTTTTCCAAAAAGGCATTTAAAAAATTTTTTTGGGCCCCATGTTGGGGTCCACCCGGGCTTTCTTCTTCCAGTTGGAAAACCCTTTTCCCCAGTTGAACTTTGGCACAGCATTAAAATACCGGGCCCTGCTGCGTATCATGCATCACCGTGCGATTCTGCTTCCCCAGGGCCTCCAATAAACCTACAATATATATATTTTTTTTATTTAATACAACAAAACAATGACCTAAAAAATAGACAAGTCGTAAAATCTTTTTGATTACATTTCCTACTGATTTGTGTATATACTTCTGTGGAGATTTATGTTATGAATGGGGAAACGCTAGTTTTCTGGTGTACTTTGAGCCACAAAGAATGTAAGAAGAGGTGCACTCCAAACCTTGGTGCGATAAGTACCTTTGTAATGCGCCAAAGACACTTTTTAATGCGCCAAAGATTTGGGGTGTTCTGGGGGGTCTCACACCACATTCATAGAAGTAGACACATTTATGATTCTTTGATGCCAAATCTAGACGCAGAACAGTTAGAACAGCCAGAACAGGTTAAAGGTGGTGCCTGAGCCAGACTTGTCGTATTGGCACTAGACTGCGCCTGTATGTATGACCTGCAGAAGAACAGGTTCATACATTCTGAATCATTCTACACTGCCTTAAAGCGATTTAGAACTGGCCTGTCAGTGCCGAAGTTCATACATGTCGCCCTTATTGTCTACATATTAGTGCCTATTAACGATAGAAAGCTAGATCTCATACATTTGGGAACTTAACACAGGGAATTTTTCTGCCTTCGGTACCAGGAGCATAAAGCTAAACTTTTGCTATATATACAGAACTATGAATCAGCAGGGCTTGAGGGAGCTGACTTATCAGTAGCAGATGTTAAGAACACTCTGTTTTAGAGGCGCAATTTGAAACTTCTGTGTCCTAATACAGTATGTAACAGGGACCCCATGTGTTGTGGCTCTCCTGAGGCACCAGGGCCTAGGTGCAACTGCTTCTGGTTCATGTCTTATCCCCTGCCCTGTTTCTGAAGTTCATAGAACAGAAACACTATAGCAATTATTGAAGCAGTGATTGAAAACTAAAATATTAGGTTAATGTTTTATGTATTCATAGGCATTTAAATTAAAACAAAATCCCACCATCCTCAGCAGATATATTAAGGTTGAGGTTGATTTATAATTTCCCTATGATCTGCCAGCTGGCCGATAGGTGACCTCAAAGATTGCCGTCCTCCGCTCATTCTATGTATTATGTGCCGCGGTCACAATCATTTAATCCCCCAAACCCATTAAATTTGAATTCCCACGTCAGGATCTTTAACAAATCTAAATTTAATTTTAATACTCTAATCCATGTTACACCAAAAAAGGAAAAAAATCAAATCCTTCATTTAAAATTATCATTAATTCAACTGGCAGAAACATTTCGCAATTTGTTTAAAATTTCTCAAAAAAAATCTACACAAATCTTCACAGCAAAACCTGGCACATTGCTACTTTTTACTGCAAAAAATGAAGGCCCAAACATACAGCTAAATTACCTCTGCCTTGCCTCATATGGAGTGGTCAGAATTCACCTGATGTTCCATTCAGCAAATTATGTAATCTACAATTAGACCACATTCATTCAGGCTGTGTTCAAATGTTCAGCTTCTTAGATGCAGTTTTTGAAGCTATATCCAAAAATGGATTTAAAACGAAATGTCTCTGTCTTCCCATAACCCTTTCCTGACAGCCAATATGTACGAAACCCGGATGTAAAGCGCCCTGGAACCAAGGGGGCCAAAATAAATAATAATAATAAAAAATAATAAATGATACGGCTTTTCTATTTTTCCTTCCCCACCTTTCAAGAGCCATAACTTTTTTATTTTTCCTTCTACATAGACATATGAGGGCTTTTTTTGTGGGACAAGATGTATTTTTTAATGCTGCTGTTGACTGGACCTTTTTTTTACAACGTTCATTCTTCAGTATAATTAATGTCTGTATTAAATAAATTATCTATATTCTGCAAGTAGATATGATTCCGGCAATACCAAATATGTAGAGTTCTCATTATGTTTTATTACCTTAAAAAAAGCAATTATTCTCTATTTCTTAAAATTGCACTGCAGCGTCCTTTTCTGCAACTGATAACTTTTTTGATCTTCCACCTGTGGACCTGAGTGAGGGGGAATTTTTTTGCTGGCTGAAGTATACTTTTTATTGAAACCTTTTTAAGATAGATGTAACTTTTTATTCACTTTTCATTCCAATTTTTAGGGGACATGAAATGATCAAAACAACACAGCTTGGGTTGTAATTTTTTTTTTTTTTCTACAATTTTTAGAGCAAACAAATAAATTAAAATTTTAATAACGGACTATAAAATTGGAAATAAACTTTAAGAAAATTTTTTTTTTATTTGTAAAATGGCAAAAGGGAGGTGATTTGAACTTTAAATATTTTTTACATATTTTTATACTTTTAAACACTTTTTTTTACATTAGCTTTCAATCCCTTGAGGGGGGCGCAATTGGAAAAACACCTTTTCTTATTTTTTAAAAAAATGCAAAAGGGGTTTTCAAAGATAGGGGTTTTCTATTATTTTTCTGCCTGTGCAGTATGATAGAAACAAACAGTCACAATCAGTATCTCACAAAAGGGAAAGTACACTCCCACATTTTTTGTAAATTTGTATTATACTTTTTTTATGGGAAAAACACCCAAAAAACGCTTTGAAAAAATGAAAAAGTCAGGGTGCAGCATGGTTAATTTGGGTGCGTTAAAATAAACAACCCGCCACAATGTCTAAAACCCCTGGCAACAAAAGTATCACCCCAAAAGAAAATTGGGTAAATTGTGCCCAATTTGCCATTTTCCCCCCCACAGTGTCATGGACCATTATGTTATGGACGCAGGGGTTAAGGGGAGCAGTGTGTTAAATTTGGGGTTATCGCTCTCACATTCTCCCACTGGTCACGGGGAATTCAACTTGGGACATAATGGCAAAGACTGAGGACTAAAAATAAATTGTGCTCACATAAAGATGGTCTAGGCTATAAGAAGATTGCCAACATCCTGAAACTGAGCAACAACACGATGACCAAGACCATACAGCAATTACACAAGACAGGTTCCACCAGAACAGGCCTCACCATGGTTGACCAAAGTTTATGACAGCTATTTCAAAACCCCAAATGGCTTTTTAAAATAGATGTATGGGTGCGCCACATTGCTGCAAGGGTTAAAGGGGGGAGGATTATCCTTTCATGTCAGACCATACCCCACAGTTACAAAGTGGTCTGCATGGCTATTTTCCAAGAAGGAAGTTCTTCTAAAATGATGGAAAAAAAAAATCCCACAAAAATTTGCTGAAGAAAAATGAAGACTAAAAAAGGGATTACTGGAACCATGTCCTTGGTCTCAAACCCAAAAAACAAAAGACTCGGCTGGGGGGACAACATTCAAAAAAGGACCATAAAACCAACATTTACGTGACAAACTGAATAGAGCATATCCCTTCCCTTCGGGCCAGGCAGCATTCCAACATGATAAAACCCCCCCCCAAAACAGCTCCAAACGACCCCTGCCTTGTAAAGAAAAAGAGGGTAATGGGGGGGCTGGCCTGACCAAAAATGCTCCCAAACCCAAACCCTATTGAGCATCTGTGGGCATCCTCAAATGGAAGGGGGAGCTCTCCAACACCCACCACTCCGTGATTCATCATTAGGAGTGGAAGAAATTCCAGTGGCTTTTAACCTGTGAAGCTCATTGAACTCCCTGCCCAAGAATTTTAAGGGAGTCTGGGAAAAAAATGGTGGGCACACAAAATTTTACACTTTGGGCCAGTTGTCCATTTTCCCCTTTGGAGGGGGGGGGGGGGTTTCACTTTTATTGCCCTAGTTTAGATATTAAGGCTGTATGTTTATTTTTTTGAGGGGAACCAAATTTTACTTTTCACACAACAACGGATCTAACAATTGTCATGTATTAACATTGAGTTCAAGGCAAAGCACATCGCTGTTCCACGGGAATCGCAATGCACTTTGAGAGCTCTCCCCACGCGCTTTCGCATCCGCTTTAAGAATTACATTTCAATTCTTATTGCGGGTTTTCGCAAGTGAAAGCCCATAGGAATAATAGTCTGCTTTTGGGACCCGTCCAAAAGCCTCCACACGGGGGACTATCAGCTGCCTTTGCATCCTAAACGCAGTGGGCCTTGACGGGGGATCGCATTTTAGCGGCGGCAAGGGGCGAGGTGATGGGGACAGGAGCGCAGGGGATCGAGGTGAGCGGCGGCAAAGGAAAGCAGAGGGGTCGGGAAATGAGCGGGCGGCAGAGAGGACGCAGGGGGATCGAGGGGAGCGGGGCCCGGGGGCCCAAAGGG
>JAODAL010068964.1:0-16573 GCA_025379985.1 Phyllomedusa bahiana
TATTAGGAGGTGCAAATGACTGGCGGTCTATAGCCCCTCTACAGTACAGTGCGGTACTAATGTCTGTACTGCTCTTACATGTATTAGTGAGGATGCATGCAGTGATTGTGAGCCCAAGCCTCTTTACAGTACAGTGCGGTACTACATGCCCTGTACTGCTCTTACATGTATTAGTGAGGTGCATGCAGTGATTGGCAGTCTATAGCGCCTCTCAACAGTACAGTGCAGTACTACATGTCCTGTACTGCTCTTACATGTATTAGTGAGGTGCATGCAGTGATTGGTGGTCTATAGCACCTCTCTACAGTACAGTGCGGTACTACATGTCGTGTACTGCTCTTGTAGTGTATGCATGTAGTGCATGCAGTGATTAGTAGTCTACTGCTCCTCTTTACAGTACAGTGCGGTACTACATGTCCTGTACTGCTCTTACATGTATTAGTGAGATGCATGCAGTGATTGGCGGTCTATAGCGCCTCTCTACAGTACAGTGCGGTACTACATGTCCTGCTCTGCATGCAGTGATTGGCAGTCTATAGCACCTCTCTACAGTACAGTGCAGTACTACATGTCGTGTACTGCTCTTGTAGTGTATGCATGTAGTGCATGCAGTGATTAGTAGTCTACAGCGCCTCTTTACAGTACAGTGCGGTACTACAGTCCTGTACTGCTCTTACATGTATTAGTGAGTGCATGCAGTGATTGGCAGTCTATAGCGCCTCTCTACAGTACAGTGAGGTACTACATGTACTGTACTGCTCTTACATGTATTAGTGAGGTGAATGCAGTGATTGGCAGTCTATAGCACCTCTCTACAGAACCATGCTGTACTACATGTTCAGTACTGCTCTTACATGTATTAGTGAGGTGCATGCAGTGATTGGCAGTCTATAGCGCCTCTCTACAGTACAGTGAGGTACTACATGTCCTGTACTGCTCTTACATGTATTAGGGAGTTGAGTGCAGTGATTGGCAGTCTATAGCACCTCTCTACAGTACAATGCAGTACTACATGTCCTGTACTGCTCTTGCATGTATCAGTGCAGTGCATGAGTGAATGGCGGTCTATAGCGCTTCCCTACAGTACAGTACTACATGTCCTGTACTGCTCTTACATGTATTAGTGTAGTGCATGTAGAGATTGGCGGTCTATGGCGCCTCTCTACAATACAGTTCGGTACTACATGTCCTGTACTGCTCTTACATCTATTAGTGCAGTGCATGCAGTGACTGGTGGTCTAGTAGCGCCTCTCTACAGTACATCGTTACAATCCTGTACGCTCTTCTTATTAGTGAGTGATGCAGTGATGCGTCTAGTAGCGCTTTCACAGTACAGTGTTATACTTTTGTACTGCTCTTAATCCCTGAGAAGCCGCGGCTCCCAATTGGTTTACACGGCGGCTGGAAGCTGTGTGAAGGCTTTCATCGCTACCATGTTTCTTGTTTTACTACTTCCTGCCCCAGGCAGGAAGGCGTAGAACCGCCATCTTTGTACACCCTCTAGTACTGTTTATATAATACAAATGGGTGTACACATGATCGTGGCCCCTAGCAGTCAAGAATCCTAGGAATATTCAAAGTACAAGTGACATTTTTTTTTAAAGTGTAAAAAAAATAAAAAGATCAAATCCCCCCCCTTTTGCCATTTTACAAATAAAAATAAATAAATAATAAAAATTGGTATCATCACGTCCGAAAAAGTCCAATCTATTAAATTATCATTTATCCCGTACACTGAACACTGCAGAGGAAGAAAAATTCCAAAACCTAAAATTGTTGTTCTTTGGTCATTTCACATCCCCTGAAAATTGAAATAAAAGTTATATGGTCCATGCCTATGCTTGGTCTGTGTCTATGGATCATGTCTATGGTCTCTGCCCATGCTTGGTGTATATGGTCCATGTCTATTGTCCATGCCTATGCTTGGTGTCTATGGTCCATGTCTATTGTCCATGCCTATGCTTGGTGTCTATGGTCCATGTCTATTGTCCATGCCTATGCTTGGTGTCTATGGTCCGTGTCTATGGTCTATGTCTATGCTTGGTGTCTATGGTCCGTGTCTATGGTCCATGCCTATGCTTGGTGTCTATGGTCCGTGTCTATGGTTTATGCCTATACTTTTCCTGTGTCTATGGTCTATGCCAATGCTTGGTGTCTATGGTCCGTGTCTATGGTTTATGCCTCTACTTGGTCTGTTTCTATGGTCCATGCCTATGCTTGGTCTGTGTCTATGGTCCATGTCTATACTTGGTGTCTATGGTCCGTGTCTATGCTTGGTGTCTATGGTCCGTGTCTATGCTTGGTGTCTATGGTCCGTGTCTATGCTTGGTGTCTATGGTCCGTGTCTATGCTTGGTGTCTATGGTTTCCCTTCTATGCCTTTTGGGGTCCCATTGGGGCCCCCTTTTTTCATGGTTTATGCCTTCCTTGGTCTTGTCCCATGCTTGGGGGCTATGGTCCTGTCTATGGTCCCACCTTGCTTGGGGCTAGGGGCTGTGTCTATGGTTTATGCCTCTGCTTGGTCCCGTTCCATGGTTTTGCCTTTTGCTTGGGCTGTGTCCCCACGGTCCCGCCCAAGGGTTGTGGGCTATGGGCCGTGTCTATGGTTTATGCTCTGCTTTTGGGCTGTTCCTTTTTTATCCATTTTTATGTTTGGTAACTATGGAATCGTGCCCAGGTCAAAAGCCCCTCTTGGGGGTTTTATGGTCCTGTCCATGGGCTATGCCTATGCTTTTGGGGTCTTTTGGGCTGTGTAAAAGGTCCATGCCAAAAATTGGTGTCTATGGTCCCGTTTTCTATTTGGTTTTTGCCTCTGCTTGGTCTGTGTCCCATGGTCCCTCCTAGCTTGGGGTCTATAGTCCCTTTTTCTAAGGGCTATGCCAATACTTGGGGGTCTATGGACTTGTATAAGGTCCATGCCCATGGGTTTGGGGTCTAGGTCTGTTTTCCCAGGGTTTTTGCCTCTGCTTGGTCTTTGTCTATGGTCCATGCCTAAGCTTGGGTCTAAAAGTCTTTTTTCTATGGTTTTAAACCCATTTCCCTTTTTGTCTATGGGCCGTGTCTTTTGGTTTATAGCAAAGCCCTTTGGGGGCCATGGTTTTTTTGCCTATGATTGGGGTCATGAAAAACACTGAATTAATGGTATCCAAAACTTTGAAAAATAAAATAAGGAAACTAAAAAACATTTTCTTCTTCCCCCTTCTTTCGGTTTAAACAACCCTCTCCCCCCCTAAAAGTCCCTCTTCCAAAACAACTAATAATTTCCCCGGCCCACTGAAACTAAACTAAACCCCCAAAAACCCACCTCCATTTCCCGGGGGAGTGTCAGGCCCCCGGGGCCTTGAGTCTTTTATTTTAAGGGGAAAAACCCAAAGGGACAACTTGTGAAAAAGAAATAGGTTGGGAATGCAATGAATGTTAAATGCTTTTTTTATAGCGCAGTCCTGGATTTGTGAAGGGTTTGCTTAAACTGGTCATCGTCGGAACCATAAAAAGTATAAATCAGGGAGAGAGAAGTGGGGGAGCGAGTGCATCGTATCCTTTTAAAAAGAAGGAAAAAGTTTGTTTTCCTTCACAGCGCCCTTTGGGAAAACTGCGTGCATTAAAAAAGGGTTTTCACCCCCTCAAAGGTCATTTGCTGCCAATTTATTGGTTTTTTTTCCAAATTTTTCCTCGCATTTTAAACCCGGGCCCATGAACGTTAAAGGGGTTTTTCTCACTACAAGGGTTCTGCTTTTTTGTTAAAGGGGTTTTTGCAAAATCAAGTCCTTTGCCAATTTGTGCCATTAAAATTTTCCCCACCTATTCCTAATTTTCCCCACTTTTTTAAAGGGCTCATCAGTTCCCCAAGTTGCTACAGCTACAGACCCGTTCAATCTCTCATTATAGGCCCGCCCAAAAGCTGGGTTTCTATGGCTAAAGCCCTGTTCAAACTCTCCCGATAGCTGCCAGCTCTGGTTTCTAAAGCACAGGGCCCGTTTGAACTCTCCTGATAGGTTGCCATCAAGGTTTTCCCATAGCTACAAAACCTGGCTTTTTAAATCAGCCTAAATAGAAAACAGAAACACGTCCCTGAATTCAAAATGAAACCAAAAAAAACCGGATTGAGGAAAGATAATCAAAGTATAACAAACCCCTTTAAAAGAAGGCCCCTTTGGGGCAAAAAATGTGAAAGGCCCCCCCCTGAGAAATTTCGCCCTATAGTAATTTTTTTTAACAAAAAATACTAAGGGTTTCATTCCTCTGCTTTGGGGGGACCTCAGGCTTCTTCCCTCCCTTTTCCTTTATATACAAAAGCTGGATGATTCAATAAGGTTCTAGTAGGTTGTCCCAGGTTGTGGGGCCGATTTCAAACCCAAGCTGGGGGTTCATAGAGCCAACACCCCCATCCAGGGGCCACACACACGCTCAGCTAGGTTAAGGGCTCCCCGGAAAAAGCGGGCCCGGGGAGCATTTGGGGGGCCAAGTCAGTCTCTTCCCAACCAGTTTCGGGCCCCGGGGGGGTTTTGGGGGCCCCCAGGGGGGTTGATCTTTTGGGGGGCCCCCCCACTGTTCATGAAAATATTACCGGCCCTCCCCGACAAATCGCACCCATTTTTCCCCATAATACCGTGTGCAAAACAGAACGTATGTGTATACAATAACAAGGGGGGAACACAAAATGTTACATTTTAACATATCATAGACACAAAGGGGTAAGTAGCTCTATCCCCACCCCCACCGGCCCACAAACAATATCCCCCACCCCCCACAACAAAATCCCCCTCCACCCACATCAAACCCCCCCCACCCCCAACAATATCCCCCTCCACCCACTACACTATCCCCCTCCACCCACATACACATCCCCCTCCACCCACATACAATATCCCCCTCCACCCACTACAATATCCCCCACCCCCTAACAAATCCCCCTCCACCCCCATACACTATCCCCCTCCCCCCACATACACTAGCCCCTCCACCCAAACAATACCCCCTCCACCCCATACAATACCCCCCCCTCCACCCACTACAAACCCCCCAACCCACATACAATATCCCCCCCACCCACAACAATACCCCCCCTCCCCCACATCACTATCCCCCCCACCCCATACACACCCCCTCCACCCAAAACAAAACCCCCCCCCCCACAACAATCCCCCCCCTCCACCCACATACACTACCCCCCCCTCCACCCACATACACATCCCCCTCCACCCACAAAAATACCCCCTCCACCCACATAATTTTTTCCCCCCCTCCACCCACATACAATATCCCCCTCCACCCACATACACTACCCCCTCCACCCACACACTATCCCACTCCCCACAACAATATCCCCCCCCACCCACGTACAATATCCCCCTCCCCCCACAACAATACCCCCTCCACCCACATAAAATTTTTAAAATCCCCGCCACCCACATACAATACCCCCTCCCCCCCCAATAAAAAACCCCCCCCACCCACATAAAATATCCCCCTCCACCACAACACTATCCCCCCCCCCCCCTTCCCCTCCACCCCATACAAATCCCCTCCATCCACATACAATACCCCCTCCACCCACATACAATATCCCCCCCACCCACATACAATATCCCCCCCCCCCACAAACACTATCCCCCCCCCACCCACATACACTATCCCCCTCCACCCACAACACATCCCCCTCCACCCCACATACAATATCCCCTCCACCCACATACAATACCCCCCCACCCCATACCAACCCCCTCCACCCACATACACATCCCCCTCCACCCACATAAATACTCCCCCACCCCTCAATATCCCCCTCCCCACATAAATATCCCCCCCCACCCACAACAAATCCCCCACCAACCACATAAAATACCCCCCCCCCATACAATATCCCTCTCCACCCACATACATATCCCCCTCCACTCACATACAATACCCCCCCGCCACCCCATAAAATACCCCCACCCCCCCACAACAATATCCCCCTCCCCCCACATACAATATCCCCCCTCCACCCGCTACAATATCTCCCTCCACCCCATACAAAATCTCCCTCCACTCACATACAAACCCCCTCCCCCCCAACATACCCCCTCCACCCACTTTCAATACCCCCTCCCTCACTACAATATCTCCCCCCACCCACAACAATATCCCCCTCCACCCCATACAATATCCCCCTCCACCCACTACAAACTCCCCCCCCACCCACATACAATATCCCCCCCACCCACATACAATATCCCCCCTCCACCCACATACACTACCCCCCTCCACCCACATACAATATCCTCCTCCACCCACATACAATATCCCCCTCCACCCACATACAATATCCCCCTCCACCCAATACAATATCCCCCCACCCACATACAATACCCCCCTCCCCCACATACAATATCCCCTCCACCCCATACAATATCCCCCCCCCACCCACATACAATTTTTCCCCTCCACCCACATAAAATATCTCCCTCCACCCACATACAATATCTCCCTCCACCCACATACAATACCCCTCCACCCACATACAAAATCCCCCTCCCCCACATACAATATCTCCCCCACCCACATACAATATCCCCCCACCCACATACAAAAAACCCCCTCCACCCACATACAATACCCTCCACCACCCACATACAAAATCCCCCCCCCCTCCACCCACATACAATATCCTCCACCCCATACAATATCCTCCACCACCCACATACAATACCCCCCCCACCCGCATACAATACCCCCCTCCCCCACAAACAATACCCCCCCTCCACCCACAACAATATCCCCCTCCACCCACATACAATATCCCCCCCCACCCACATACAATATCCCCCCTCCACCAAAAAAACACAATCCCCGACACCCACAACAAATCCCCCTCCACCCACATACCAAACCCCCCACCACCCACATACAAACCCCACCCCCCATACACACCCCCCTCCACCCAATCCCAAAATACCCCCCCCCACCCACATACAATACCCCCCTCCCCCACAACAAAACTCCCTCCACCCACAAAAATACCCCCCCTCCACCCACATACAATATCCCCCACCCACAACA
Source organism: Phyllomedusa bahiana (assembly GCA_025379985.1). Lineage (NCBI taxonomy): Eukaryota > Metazoa > Chordata > Amphibia > Anura > Hylidae > Phyllomedusa > Phyllomedusa bahiana. The sequence goes on from JAODAL010068964.1 coordinate 7,041, forward strand.
ATATCCCCCCCACCCGCATACAATACCCCCTCCACCCACATACAATACCCCCCTCCACCCACATACACTACCCCCTCCACCCACATAAAATATCCCCCTCCACCCCATACAAATCTCCCTCCACCCACAACAATACCCCCCCCACCCACAAAAATACCCCTCCACCCACATAAACAAACCCCCCCACCCACAAAAATATCCCCTCCACCCACAAAAATATCCCCCTCCCCCCCCCAAAATCCCCCTCCCCCCACATACAATACCCCCCCACCCACAACAATACTCCCTCCACCCACATAAAAATACCCCCCCCACCCACATAAAAATTATCCCCCTCCACCCACAAACAATTTACCCCTCCACCCACATACAATACCCCTCCACCCACATCAAAAATCCCCCTCCACCCACTCAATACCCCCTTCCACCCACATACAATACCCCCCCACCCACATACAATATCCCCCCCACCCAATAAAATACCTCCTCCCCCCACATAAAATACCCCCTCCACCCCAACCAATATCCCCCCCCCCCCAAACAATACCCCCCCCTTCCACCCACAAACACATCCCCCTCCACCCAATCACTACCCCCCTCCCCCAAACACTACCCCCTCCACCCAAACACTATCCCCCCCACCCCCCATACACACCCCCCCAGCCACAACACACCCCCCCTCCAGCCACATAAAATACCCCCCCACCCCAAAACAAACCCCCCCACCCACATACAATATCCCCTCCACCCACATACACAATCCCCTCCACCCACATACACTACCCCCTCCACCCACATACACTATCCCCCCCACCCACAAACATACCCCCCTCCACCACATACACTACCCCCTCCAGCCACATCAAAACCCCTCCACCCACATAAAATATCCCCCGCCACCCACATAAAAAAATCTCCCTCCACCCACAAAAATATCTCCCTCCCCCACATAACTATTCCTCCCCCCCCCCAAAAAAATCCCCCCCCCCCCACATAAATTTTCCCCCTCCCCCCAAAATACAATATCCCCCTCCACCCACATACAATATCCCCTCCACCCACATACAATATCCCCCCTCCATCACTACAAATCCCCCTCCACCCACATAAAAAAGCCCCCTCCACCCCAAATACACTATCCCCCTCCACCCACAAACAGTTTCCCCCTCCACCCCATACAATACCCCCCCACCACATACAATATCCCCCCCACCCACAACAAATCTCCCCCCACCCACATAAATCCCCCTCCCCCACATACAAATCTCCCCCCCCCACATAAAATATCTCCCTCCACTCACATACAATACCCCCTCCACCCCACAACAATATCCCCACCCACATAAAAGCCCCCCATTTTTTCCCCTTGGTCACGCACCTCACCCCCTTTAAAAAAACCCCAGAAATAAAGAAAACGTCTAACCCCTTTCACAGGGTCAATCGGGGACACATTAGCCGGCATTATCCCGGGTGCCGATATAACCAAAAACACCGCCATATAAGACCACAAGAGGTAACACCACTCAGATATAACCACAACACCGCCAATAAGACCACTAGAAGTCAGACACCATTCGGGGTATAACCAAAACACCACCTATGAGACCACAAAGGTCAGACCCACTCGGGAAACCTACAACACCCCATATAAGCCCCAATAAGGTCAGACACCAGCTCGGTATAACCTACAACACCGCCTTATAAGACCACATAGAGGCAACCCCAGCTCATAAAACCTAAAAACCCCGCCATATAGAGACCACAAAGAGGCAACCCCAGCCGGGTATCCCCTACAACAAGCAATATGGAACCCACATAGAGGTCCGACACCAGCTCAGGTATAACCTACACCACCGCAATAGGGAGACCACATAGACATCAACCCCACTCGGAAAAACCTACAACACCGCCATATAAGAGCACATAGTGGTCAGACACCACTCGGGTAAAACCTACAACACCACCACAAGAACCAAAAGGTCAACACCACTCAGGTAAACCTACAAAACCCACCATATAAGACCAAAAGAGGTCAAAAAACCAGCCGGGTTAAAACCAAAACACGTCATATAGAGCCCACTACGGTCAACACCTCAGGTATAACCACAACACTCCCAATAAGACCACATAAGGTAACACCACCAGGTAAAACCACAACACGACCATATAAACCACAAGGGGTCAACACCACTCAGTAAAACCTACAACACCGCCATATAAGACCACAAGGGGTCAACCCACTCAGGAATAACCTAAAACAGACCAATAAGACCACATAGGGGTCAGACACCACCAGGTAAAACCCACAACACGACCATAAAGACCAAAATAGGGCGACACCAGCCAGTATAACCTCCCAACCCCAAACCATTAGAGACCACATAGGGGCAGACACCACTCGGGATAACCACAACACCAAATAGAGACCACATAGGGGTCAGACACCAGCTCGGGTAAAACCTACAACACTCCAATAAACCACATAGAGGTCAAGAACCAGCTCGGGTATAACCACAACACTGCCAATAGAACCACATAGGGGTCAACACCAGCTCAGTAAACCTACAACACCATATAGAACCCATAGAGGTCAACACCAGCTCAGGAAAACCAAAACCCACCAATGAACCACAAGTGTCAACACCACTCAGTATAACCTACAACACTGCCATAAGAACCACATAGAGGTCAAAACATCACTCATATAACCTACAACCCCACCATATAGAGACCACAAAAGGTCAACACCACCAAAAAAACCCTACAACCCCACCGAAAACCACATAGAGGTCAACACACCCAGGCACATCACATTACAGGAATACAGCTTGATCCAATTAGAAGTAAAATCAGGACTCACCGGAATATCAATCTGTGGTCGTTCTTCTCTTGAGTCGTTCTTTTTTCCCTTTTTTTCTGCATCAGTTCCGACCATAAAGAAAATTTGTCCCGCCACAGCTCATCCTCAAAATTACACAAAAATACTTAGAATCCCCAATTTTTCCCGCACCTCTTTATCTATTCCCACCCTTCAAACTTCCCCGGGGTGGGAGAGCGGGTACAAGCCAAACTTAGAGGCCTAGTACCTAAAGGTTGAGGGTGGGGAAGGACTAACCCTCGGAGATAATGCACAACAAGGGCTGTGCCCTCTCAATTATATTACCAGTAGGTAGACAAACCCTAGGAGGTAGGCAAATAGGGAAGGCCCCAGTCCCCGTAGGGAGGGGGTTTCTCCCCGTTAGGGAAGCAAGGTAGTTTTGGGGCCCCAAAAAATTTGGCTGCAAGTAGTTAGGGGCCCCCTTTTGGTAAACAGGGAGTTTTGGGCTTCCCATGAAAATAATACAGCATTAGGGCCCCTTTTGGGAGTTCGCAGGCATTAGGGGCCTCCTTTAGCAGTGTGAGGAAGTCAGGGCCCCCCCTTTTGCTACTGTTAGGTGTCAGGGGCCCCTTTATTTTAGGACCCGGGCCCCCCTTTTTAGTCAGGGCCCCCCGTAGGAATCAAAGCATCCCCTTTTGGGACCAGGGCCCCATTGTATCAGGGCCCCCCTGAGGGAGGCAGGGCCCCCTTTGTCAGGGGCCCCCTTAGGACCGGGGGGCCCCCCTTTGTATCGGGGGGACCCCCCCTTTTGTAGTCAGGGCCCCCTTTTTATCAGGGCCCCCTTTTAGTCAGGGGCCCCCTTGTACCAGGGGCCCCCTTTAAGCCAGGGGCCCCTTTTATCAGGACCCCCTTTGTAGCCAGGGGCCCCCTTTTTACAGGGCCCTTTTGTAGTCAGGGCCCCCCCTTGGCCAGGGACCCCCCTTGTACCAGGGACCCCCCTTTTAGCCAGGGCCCCCTTTATAGCCAGGGGCCCCTTTTAGTCGGGGCCCCCCTTTTAGCCAGGGCCCCCCTTGTACAGGGGCCCCCCCTTTTTTCGCCAGGGCCCCCCTTGTAGCAGGGCCCCGCTTTAGCCAGGCCCCCCCTTTATAGCCAGGGACCCCCTTTATAGTCAGGGGGCCCCCCCCTTTACCAGGGCCCCCCCTGTCCCCCGGCCCCCCCTTTTAGTCAGGGCCCCCCCCGTAGTCAGGACCCCCCTTTATCAGGATCCCCTTGTACCAGGGACCCCTTTTTAAACCAGGCCCCCCCTTGTAGCCAGGGGCCCGCCTTGTACCAGGGGGCCCCGTAGTCAGGGGGCCCCCCCCCCCCTTGTAGCCAGGGGGCCCCTGTAGCTAGGGACCCCATTTAGTCGGGCCCCCCTTTTTAGCCGGGCCCCCTTTGTCAGGGCCCCCCTTTAGCCAGGGACCCCTTGTTGCCAGGGACCCCCTTTTGTCAGGCCCCCCTTACCAGGAACCACCTATAGTCAGGGGGCCCCCCTTTAAGCCCGGGGCCCCCATTATAAGTCGGGGCCCCCCTTGTAGCCAGGGACCCCCTTTTACCAGGGCCCCCCCTTGTACCAGGGCCCCCCTTTAGTCAGGGCCCCCCTTGTAGCCCGGACCCCCTTTAGTCAAGGGGCCCCCCCTTTTAGCCAGGGCCCCCTTTAGCCAGGGACCACCTATAGTCAGGCCCCCCCCTTGTAAACCCGGACCCCCTTTTAGCCCCTGGACCACCTTTAGTCAGGGGCCCCCCTTGTTGTCAGGGCCCCCCTTTTAGTCAGGGCCCCCCCCTTGTAGCCAGGAACCCCCTTGTAGCCAGGGGCCCCCCCTTTTAGCCAGGGACCCCCCTTTTAGCCAGGACCCCCTTTAGCATGCCCCCCTTTTAGCCCGGACCCCCTTGTACCCCGGGACCCCCTTTAGTCGGGCCCCCCCTTTTACCCGGGACCACCTTTTTTCAGGCCCCCCCCCCTTGTAGCCAGGGCCCCCCTTGTAGCCAGGGCCACCTTATCAGGGGGCCCCCCCTTTTAGCCCGGGCCCCCCTTTAGCGGACCCCTTTTAGCCGGACCCCCTTTAGCCAGGGACCCCCCTTTTGCCAGGGGCCCCCCTGTAGGTAGTTAAAAAAAAAAAAAACAACAGCCAGCCACTTACCTGGGGCTGGGGTCCTGCTGGGCCCGCCGCCTCCGTACTCCCGCCCCTGAAATAGGGGGCGCGGTGATGTGACGTCCCCCGCGCCCCTACGTCAGCAGTAGGGGCCGGTCCCCGGGCAGACAAAAGGCCCAAAGGGCCAAAAGCCTCCCGGGGAGGAAGGGGAAAGGCAGGCTGTGGCGCTGGCCCCGTTTGACACCCGCCACGGGCCCCGGGGAAAGCCGCGGGACTTTAGCCCCCCAACTCCCGGGTTTTTCTCGGGGGCGCTCGGGCCCGGGGGCCCCGGGGCCCCCTTTCCCCCGGGGGCGCGGCCCCGGGCCCCCGGGGGAGCGACGGCACTCCCTTTGGGGGCCCCACAGGGGCCCTGGGGGGGGCCCCCGGGGGGATTCCCCGGCCCCCCCGGGGGCCCAGCCCCGGGGCCTCTTCTAAAAAAAGTCGGAATTTTAGCTGGGGACACGTCCCTTTATCTTGCTGGAAAAACCCCATCCCCCGCAGGAGGGCATTCAGCATGTAGGGGCCCGTACGTGTTTCTGAAAGGGATGGATTCTACCCCAAAACAGTTCCGGGTCCCTTTTCATTTGGGGAAAAAGGGGGCCCAGAAAATGCTACAAAAAATTTTTCCCCAAAGCTTGTGTTTTCCCAAACCCAGGGTTTGGCGGGTTTTTGTTCTCTGATATTTCTCGCCTGACACGCCACTGTCCATCCCTTCAATAAAGAAGAAAACGTGACTCATCGGAGACAGCACCTTTTACCAATCAACATTATGGGATTGTGATATTTGTAATACAGTGATTTATTGCTTTATCTTTCTTTCCCCAATATCCCCTTTCTTTAAAATCCAGCAAACTATTAAGTACTTTTGTTGGTCTCATTGCTCATGTGTAAAAAGAAAATCAGCCAAAGAAATTTTCCCCAAGAGATTCGCATTGGGAATCAAAACATGTCGGGATGTCTATAACACCTGTATGTTAGGACTAGTTATCCATAGAGTAAGGTATCCAGATGGGGTCAACCTTTTTGAAGCAGTAACCATGTTTTTGGGCTCTAAGTACACAATTAGGTCCTTTAGGACCAGTATAGGCTCTTCATACATATTTCCTATTTTCTCTTTGTATATGTACAACCTTTACCAGAGCTGTCTTAACAGAATTATGGGCCCAAATACATGACATCACACTTTAGCCCCCCGCAAGCACACCCATATTATCACGCCATTATATGATATCTGGACACTGGCAGCCTGCAGCCCACAAGTCTAGTTGTCAAGGCAGGGAGCCTTTTGCTCCCTTCTCCACCATGGTTTTTAAGTGTTTGCAAATCCTAAAAACACACAAACAGTTAAATAAGCAAAGCCAACCAAGGGATCCAGGGTATGTTACTTGTATTCCTGGGACATACATACACCACCCGGGTCCCTATACTTGTGGGGCCCCCAGGCAACTGCCTAGTGTGCCCAATGGAAAAGATGGCCATGCCCTTCACCCTATCCTTCTGCTTTTTTCAATTATATAGTGGACATTTGTAGTTCTTTTATTCATTGATGATTTTTTTAAATATATGCCTAATAAAATAAAGTTACATTTTATTCTTTGCTGGTTGTATGTGGTTGTCAGGTTGACTACCTTATTACAAGGTTTTTGTAGCTGTTAAGATGAAAACATGAATGAAACAACATTCTCTTCAAAGGATTGTTCCCACTATAGACTTTGATGACATATGGATAGGATACACCATCAAAGTCTGATAGGTGCAGGTTCCACCCTTGGATTCACATCTATCTCAGGAACGGGCCTCTGAAAGTCCTGGCTCAGAATGGAGAGGCGGTGGCTCTTGCCGACGACTCTCCATTCTGTTCTATGGAATTCATGGTACAGGGGAGCGGAATGTTTGGCCGTACCCAGAACCCCCATAGAACAGAACAGAGTTGTGCGCAAGCGTGACCAGTTCTCTATTCTGAGCTGTAACTTTTTGGGACCAGTTCCCAAGATAGGTGCAGGTCCCATAGGTAGGATCCACACTTATGCTATTATACTCTATGGTGGGAAAACTCCTTTAAAGGGGTTGTCTCATCGCAAAGTTTCATAGGATGCATGAATGAAATAATGCTGCTTTGCTCTGTCACTTCCTGGTCAAGATGTCTGTAATTAGCATATGAGCTCTGTGTATTCAGACATCTCTGTTTATTAGTCTAGATTAAATAAATTACCTTCTCTGAGGTCCAGAAAAGATTCTGAGCTAATGTAAACAGTAGTAATTACTGTCTTTTATCTGAAAGATCAGATAACACACAAGCTCTCACTGTCCAGAGTTCTGTGTGATGACATCACTCCCTGCTATCGGATAGAACAAACAACAGGGGGGGAAGAAGTACACAGGTCAGTCACTTGGGAAACCAGAGAGAGCACAGAAGGTGATAAAATCAGTTCTAGCTCCTTAACAAAAAAAGATGAACAAAGCAATATATTTGGAAAACGTCTTCATTTAGTGTCCCCTACATTTTGAAAGCTATTCTTTGTAGTGAGACTACCCCTTTAAGTGAGTGGGACTAAACTGCAATGCCAAATGCCACCTGTGCCAGGTAAACAATCACAGAGATCCAGTATTTTGTGTTTAGGGTGCCAAGACCCAACACCCACCGATCTCACATTGATGGCCTATCCTAAGTGCTGAAGAAAAACTTTGATGTCTTTTATGCAGATATATCATTGCTTCATTTTATGGGCATAAAGCCGGAGGCCGCACTGCATACTTATCTCTATATTTTATACATTTATACAGTACTGATCCCTCTGGGCTTACATGCTAAATTATATTAACTGTTTGTATGTTTTTTTGAAGTGTGAGAAGAGACCACAGTATCCCTCACAAAGACGGGGAAACATATGAGTTCCATGCATTGATGATGATGATTACCTTGGTGGAATTTGGACACAAGACCTCAGCACTGCAGGACAACAGTTCTAACCACTAAGCTACCTATTTTTGTGGGTCTATATAACCAAATACAATGTTATACTATATTAGCTTATTTAACTTCTTATTTGTCTGCTAACATTTATGGCCCATTTAACTAGGATTGGATGATTTCATCTGATGGCGCGGAAATATTCTTGTCTTATTTAAACAATTTTACCTTTCAATTAAAGAAAAATATTCTGTTAATACATTAGCGAGATGGATCTGTAACACAAATCAGAACGGCTTAGTATATACACTTACTGCTATTAATAACGACTATGTATGTGTTACATCATGATTTCATCTGCACCCATCAGCAGCGGTACAGCCAGACGTGGTCACATATCAAACACTTTAATATACATTGTATCTGTTCACACGGATTATTTTGCCGCTTATTGCGCTTTATATATAGCGAAATGCGCGCCGCAATTACGGCAATTCATAGCTCTCATAGAGAGCATAGCCTCAGGTGGGCGGGGCTATTCTCAGGTGGGTGGGGCATGAATTAAACGGACTCTTTTCATGACTCTTTTCTGGCTGAAAACTGCAGATTTTAGCACTAAATACTCAAAAATTCCAGCATCTTCCAGAATAAGGGACACAGTGCTGGAAACAGCAGGTCTGACACTAGCTTGTGCTGTCCTCAGCAAGGGGGGCATAAACTATGTGACAGGTTCTCTTAAACGGAAAAAAAACCACTATTTTTCCATAATTTTTGAGTCTGTGACGAAGGCTCCAAACAGAACCTCGCATGCAGATGTGAATGGGGCCTAAGTCTTATGTAAGAGAAATTCCTGGAAGCTGAGAGGATCTAAGTGCTAATATATTACAATCCACACTGTATAGCAAAGACCAGAATAGAGGTGTGAATCATCAAGTGACTATGTGAGTACTAGCATACATCAGTCACTCAGGAGGGCTGCACCTGAAGCGGCAGCAGTGTTCCCACACACCAATGAGCATTCCTTCCAAATTGATCTATAAAAATAATTGTTACAAGGTCCCAGGACACTGTGGCCTCTACATATTTGAGAGGTTTCTGCAATTAACTGGACTGACAGCAATCATAAGACACATGAATTTTTAAAGGGGTTTTCCCACTATGAATATATATGGCATATCCAACCTGTTGGGTAGCTTAAAAGGGGTAACTTTCCTCATTAGGGAGACGCACCATGTAGGTGTGTGGAGACTTGTACACTATTAGGCTAGGTTCACACGGCTTATCCACGGCGTAATTGCGGGGATGGATTTTGCCCGCAATTACGCCGTGTAGCGGGGGCGGGGGGGGGGGGGGGGGGGGGCGGCAGCTCGCCGGCCCCATAGGCTTTCAATACCCACGGTGCGTATCCCGCTGGGATAATGTGCATGTCACTTTCTCGCCACTCACGAAATCCGGCGAGTGGGGAGAGGAGACGTAATCCATTGTTCTCTATGAGCACTGTGGATTACCGTAATCTTGGACGAATTTCAGCCGTATTGAGCGCAGTAAACATAAAACACTAAATACCCAAAATCACCGGTGAAATATTATCCTTTTTTACTGAAATTTAGTATAAAATTCTAAAGGTTGGGAA
>JAODAL010068965.1:0-16573 GCA_025379985.1 Phyllomedusa bahiana
AGCCCCGTGGTCTTTTCACCAAATTTGCTTGTGATTGGCGTCTCAGGGACGAGGGGGAAGACAGGGGTAGTGTCAGTAGGGGTTCCGCCTCAAAAAGGGCCCGGGCGGGGCTGGGGAAAAGGACTTATCCCAGGGAAGGTGGTGTGCGTAACGGGCGAAATCGCTGGCCGCCCTTAAGTTGGTAGCGGAGCACATCCTTCCCGGGCCATGCTAAACCCTTTGTCGTCCAAAAATTTTCTAAAGATCCCCGGGTCTGGCTGCCTTGAGGAAGGCTCGGGGCCCTGAGTTCGCATTTCCCCGCAGTCGCACCCTCCCTTCGTCCCGTCGGGCTGCGTTGCAGCGTCAGTTGGCCTCCCCGCAACTGTCTCTTTGTTACGGGGAAAACACATGGTTTCCCACCCTCCCATCCCAGCGTTTGGGCAGCAGCACAATGCCATTACGCGTACGAGGTGACCCATTGCCTGAAAAGCAGGGGTGCGGCCTCGGGGGTTTTGACCCCAAGAGAGTGGGGGCAGGGAAAACTTGCACCACCTTCCCCTTTTTTGAAGAAGCACCAAAATGGTCAGTGCACGATCCCTTTTGGTCAGTGAGCATTGGGTAAAATTTAGTTCTGGAACGACGTTGGACACTCTGAAAAAAAGGGTCCCCCCCGGGAGGGGAAAGGGAGAGGGACCAGATGGGACACGGAGCCTTTCTCTATGTCGAATCCACAAGGCCCGATTTTCTCAATTTTTTCGGTCTTCTTAGGCATGGTTCGGGGTCCAGGCTAGTGAAAGGGGCAGCGCATCACTCTCAGGTGCATATCCCCGGGCAAGTCGGGGCTGTTTTGAAGCTGTCCCGGGAGGAAGCGACAGGAGGGGAGAGGATTTCCAAACACCGATGTTACCGACGCCCCCTGCCTTGGAAAGGGTTTGGCGCAATTTCACGGAAGGAAAGATGAGGAAGATAGTTTGAGTCCCCCCCCTCCCCCCCCAGAGGTTGGGAAATCGGGGCTCCATCTTCAATAGTGCTTGGATGCTCCATTTCCTCCAACAACCCCTTGCTTTAAGGCCATCAAAAGAACAACATTCGGGTGGCCACCCTCCGGGCCCCCCGGTACAAAAAAAAAACCAGACTTTCCTTCCCCCCCCCAAATAGAGAAAAAAATGCGGGAAATGGGCCCTTTTGCGTTTGATAACTTGAGATCTTTGGTCTGTTCCGTTCCTCAAAGTCAGGGTGGAAAACATCACACTTGACGATAGGTCCAAAGTACCCGTAGCGGAGAAAGCAGGCAAGGGGCAAAGCCTAATGGGGACCTTGGAATTTTTTTTACCCCCTCACCAACGCATGGAATGAAGGGAAAACACACCCAAACCCACAAGACCACTTAAGATCTGGTGCAACATCTCGTCTAAACACCGATTTTTTTTGTATGTTTTCCGGACCCAATAGATTCTGGGCACCCAAAAAAGGACAAAAGGGCCCGAGCTCACCGCCAAGCCATAGATTGTTGTCCCCCACCCCCCCGAAATATTAGGGACCTTCACACAGCTGGAGCATCATTACAGAAAATGCCCGGCTTTCCACAGATAATGTGGATCGTTTGACTTTCATAAAGATGAACGGGCATGGATCTTGATGATGTTGTGGCCCCAATTGCCGGGGTCACCGATTAGTTGAGATCTAATTCACTTTTCTCTTCAAACAGAAATGGTCCTCTTGAAAATTTTTTTTTTAAATGTCTTTCTTACGAAATTTTGATTTCTTTTCCCAACAGTTCTTTTGGGTTTTTTGCTGGAGGAACTTTAAAAGCCAGCAAGGTTTCATGACAACCCCATCCCCAATTCTCACTTATCTTTAAAAAGTTTTCGCATTTCTTTGGTTTTGGGGTCATTTTCTGGAGATACAGCTATATTAGGGTTTTTTGGAAAAAAATTGGCTTCAAATGGAAAATTTCTCCATCAAAAATTTTTTTAACAGGGGCTGAGAAGCATTTTTGTATTTTTTGGGGGTCATGTTGCTGTGAGATCAGCTTTTATCAGGCCCTTTGGAACAGAAATGTGGCTTTTAAGTGGCATTTTCCCCCTCAAATTTTTAACGGGGCGGGAGAAGTCATTTTTATAATTTTTTGGGTCTGCTGCTTTAAAAGCAAAACTACAGGTTCTTTTCAAAAAAAATTTGTTTCTAACAGACATTTGTTCTTCACAATTGTAAAATGGTCAAGGGGCCCATGCTTTGAATTTTTTGGGGGCTTTTGGTGACATTCAGCTATAAAAGGGTCCTTTTAAAAAAAATGGTTTCTAGAGACATTTTTTTCTTCAAATTGCAAAAGTGGATAAAGGGGTCATTTTTAGAATTTTGGGGGCATTTTGCTGGACATTCCTATATACAGGCCCGGTTATAAAAAAAATGTTGTTTCTAACAGACATTTTTTTCTTCAAAATTTGCCCAAAAAGGGGCCAAGGTCATGCTTTGAATTTTTGGGGGCATTTGCGTGACATCAGCTTATTACAGTCCTATTAAAAAAAAATGTTGTTTCTAACAGACTTTTTTTTTCTTCAAAATTGTCAAAAGGGCTCATGGGTCATGTTTTAATTTTTGGGGGCATTTTGCTTGAAATGCAGCTAGACAAAAGGTCTATTAAAAAAATGTGGTTTTAACAGACATTTGTCTTCACAATTACAAGAGTGGTCAAGGGTGAGGGTGTGTCAGAAAAGGAAAGGCAAAAAATGTTAATGGACACATATTCAAAAGACTTGTTTTTGCAAGATCTTTAACATAGCTACAATACCTGTATTGAACACCCATTTAAAAAAATTAAAAAAAAGAGAAAACAAAGACAGGGGGACCCCACCCATTTTAAAAATGTTTTTCTAGAATTAAACTATTAAAAAACTTGCATGTAAAAATAGCTGGTAAAAAATTCCCGAAAATTTTACAAGGGGGGTACAGGGAAAACTTGACCGTTAGGTTATTTAAGGACATGGAGTAGGAGCCCGGCAGAGAAAAAGAACAGAGAAAATTTCCCCCCAGCACGTTGAGTAAAATGAGAAAAGAAGCCAAGAAAAGGCCCTGGGGGTAACAGGAGCGTTAAAAACCCCCAGATTTCCCGTGAAGCCCCAATTGGCCGCACTCTACGGAGGGGGAAGCGCTCCCAGGTCTTGATGTGTACTGAGTAAGGCTGGAGGTCTTACCTCACACTTCCGCTTCCCACTTGCTTCGCACGACTGTTTTTAAATTGCTGCTTAAAAAGGGCATTTTTCATCGGTTAAAGTTTACGGAAGCCAGCCCGGGGTCTCACCGCACCCACTTAACCCGCCCGGAGCTAACCTGCGGTTAATAGATGCAGACGAGCCGGGGTCTCCCGCACCCGTAAGTCTGGGGCCCTGGACCCGGACCCCGTGTTAACAGATGGTGGCGGCAGCACTGGCTCTCCCGTTAGGGGGAATCAGGGGGGCTTCAAATTTCTCAAAAAAATCAGTTTGAAAAAGGGGATTTTCTGTGAGGTTAAGTTGTCAAAAAGGGGGTCCAGGGTGGAACAAATTTCACAATTTGAGGTTAAAATTTTTTGGGCTGGGGCACAGGGTTGCATATTTGATCTTCGGGGATCTGTCCCAAAACAAGAAGAAAGGGGTTTTGGGGGGAAAAATTAAAACCCTTGAATTGATTGGGTGAACTCTCAGAACCAGGAGGGGAAATGTCTTTTCCAAAAAGAAGTGTTTTTTGGGGGTGATTTGGCATTTGTATTTTTTTGGGGGGTTGGGACGAATTTCAAATCTACCGTGTAAAAAAATACCCTTTAAAACTCAGGAGGGTGTATGTTTATGTTATCACACTTGAAAAAAAAGCCCCAAAGATAATAAGTAAAACTATAAATTAAAAAATTCCCTAAAACATTCTGTAAAAAAATGTCGTTACCAAAAAATATACTAAATACAGTCACTTACAAAATACATATGCCATTTGTGATCTGTGGTCAAAATTCGGGGGCATTCTGCGGTACAGGACAGATATAGCAATGTCCAGTGAAACTAAAAGGGTTTAAAGACTCCTTTTTAAAACACTTTTTTTTCTTGGGGAGACAGGGTTTTAAAGGTCATTCTGCGGTACAGACAGGGATAGTCTATGTCCCGTGAAAATAAAATGGGTTAAAGATCCTTTTTCCGGGACTTTTTAATTGTGGGGTTTATGCAGGTTTGGGGGGTCATGCGTGGCCCAGGGGCAGGGGTATCAATGTCCATGAAAACTAAAAAGGTGGTTGAAAACTCCCATTTTCCCGGACTTTTTAATCTGTGGGGTAACAGGTTTAATGGTCATACTTGTACAGAACAGGTATTCAAAGTCCAGTTAACTAAAACGGTGGTTGAAAGACCCTTTTTCCCCGCACTTTTTAAACTGTGGGGGGCAACAATTTAATGGTCATACTGCGGGACAGACATTATAGTTTTTGCCCTTCAACTAAAATGGTGGTTGAAAGACTCCTTTTTCCCGGGACTTTTTTTAAACGGGGTCCCCTGCAGGGTTTGGGGGTCATGTACGTTCCAGGGCAGGGTTTCAATGTCCAGTTCAAGAAAATATTGTTTAAATCAACTGCCTTCTGGCACTTTTTAATTTGGGGCATGCGGGTTTAAGGGGCATGCTGTGGGGCAAACGGGATAGTGAATGGGCTGTGAGTTTTTTTCTGTGGCTTTTTTTAAAACCCAAGTGTGTTTCCTAAGATGTAGCCCGTATCCTTTGACTGTTGTGGATGTTAATTCCAGCTTCTCCATCCCTGTTTGGGTGTAAGAATGTGGTTTTGTTTCCTCTCCCCGGACTTTTAAAAAGGTCATCGGGGAAATTATTACGACTATCGGATATCTTATTGAAATTGCCAAAATCACATCACCCCCCATACGATAGCAAAGTAATCGCTATCACTAGTTCTCTTTAACGTCCTAAAAGGGTCTAACCCAATCCAGCACCCCATACATACTACAGTCCAGTAACCCAAATATAAAAAAATATGGACTAGCATAACTAAAAGACATTTTCTTTATGGAAGATTCTTTTCATACGGTGATCAATAAAACAGGGAGGGAAACGCAGACATTTCGGAAGCACCGTCCTTGTTTTTACAGCTGTTTTACTGCACAAAAGAAAACATCCTTTAGTATATGCTGGTCCATATTTTTCATATATCTGGTTGGAGGCTTGGAAGGCGTGGGCCTGGGACCTGTGCAACTGCTTACTAAGGAAATTTACTTGGGACGGCAAGATCTATCCCTGGGATGGGGGAAGTATTTATCGTAAAATTTTTTTTGTTGTGAGTCCAGCACACTAAGGGTTCCCCAAGCCCCAGGGGGGCCAGAGCTCTCTCCTTAGCTCCACTGCCAGGTAGCAAACCATACTCCCAGATCACCTGTAGTATCAGGATTTTTATAGGCCTCGAGCCTGTTCAGAAACACGGGGAGTAGGCACCCACCCAACATGTTGCCTACTCCCGTTAAAAGCCGAACCAGGAACAGCTGAAACAACCACAATACTATATCCGGATGCCACCCGCTTATAGTGGCTGACCACATACATCACTGGCTCCTACCCCACCAAGGCCAGGTAACCTTAGTGACGTGTTGCTTGCGGGAATCCTGCTTTGATCTATCTGGTTGAAGAGACATGTGACTGCCTGAGGTCACTCCTCCACACTCTTCATGTTCATCAGTAGAGTTATACCCCAGGTGTCTGTACTGAGACCATCACTGTTTAATCTGTTTGTAAATTATGCAGAAGTCTTCACTGTACTTTTTCTGTATTTGCAGGTGACAGCTCTTTAGTGTTGTAGATAAAGTACAGAATGTCATATCAGTATAGGGTAACCTGAATAAACTGACTAAATGAGAAGCAAAATGGCTGATGAGATTTAGGTTGATAAGTGTATACTTATAAATTTTGAGTCAAAAGATAAACATGCTATGTACGGTAGACCCTGAATAGATCACTATTGAGACTACAATGGAAAAATATTTGAGTGTAATTGTTGAAAATAATCTAAATGATATAAGATGAAAGACTTCTGCATCGCAGAAGAATTTATATCCTATGGTACCTATGAAAAATAAAATTAAAAATAAAAGCAGTGGTTGGTGGCTATGGACGGGTTAATGAATAACCTGAATTGTGCTGTAGAGGGAAAGGCATGGCTTCCAGTGAAAAATGTTTTATGATATTTCTTTATAAAATACTGGTCCAACTATAATAATCAGTGTATGAGGCGCCACAGAAGCATTTGAAAGGTTTATTAAACTTTTATTATTTAAAGTCTACCACACAGTCTTTTTTTTTTTTTTACATTTCTCCAGACACAATGTGGCACAATGACACAGTTTGGAGGTCACGGCAGCAGCAGCATGAGGTCAGATAGTGGCACAATGACATTCTGGAGGTGGCAAAAACAGGAGTAGTCCACAGAGTGGCACAATGACACAGTGTGGAGGTTACGGCAGCAGCAGCATGAGGTCAGACAGTGGCAAAATGACATTCTGGAGGTGGAAAAACAGTAGTAGGCCACAGAGTGGCACAATGACAGAGAGTGGAGGTCACAGCAGCAGCAGCATGAGGTCAGAGAGTGGCACAATGACACAGTGTGGAGGGCATGGTGGCAGCAGCATGAGGTCAGGCAGTGGCACAATGACATTCTGGAGGTGGCAAAAACAGGAGCAGGCCACAGAATGGCACAATGATACAGTGTGGAGGTCATGGCAGCAGCAGCATGAGGTCAGACAGTGGCACAATGACAGAGAGTGGAGGTGACGGCAGCAGCAGCATGAGGTCAGAGAGTGGCACAAAGACATTCTGGAGGTGGCAAAACAGTAGTAGGCCACAGAGTGGCACAATGACACAGTGTGGAGGGCACGGCACAGCAGCATGAGGTCAGGCAGTGGCACAATGAAATTCTGGAGGTGGCAAAAACAGGAGTAGGCTACAGAGTGGCACAATGACACAGTGTGGAGGTCACGGCAGCAGCAGCAGCATGAGGTCAGACAGTGGCACAATGACACAGTGTGGAGGTCACGGCAGCAGCAGCATGAGGTTAGACAGTGGCACAATGACATTCTGGAGGTGGCAAAAACAGGAGTAGGCCACAGAGTGGCACAATGACACAGTGTGGATGTCACGGCACCAGCAACAGCAGCAGCAGCATGAGGTCATAAAGTGGCACAATGACAGAGTGTGGAGGTGGATGGCAATACCAGTCCCTGGTAAAGATGGTTGGTGGCAGATGAAGAAATTGTCACCAGATGTGTGGCATCAGAAAAGTGGCTGAGGCAGGTAATTTGAACCCAGACTCATTTCTCACAGTTTGGGTGAGGCGTCATGGCTGATGTAGTCTGACGCCTAAGGCATTGGTGTGTGGAAATCCTGGCCGATCCACGCCTGATTCATCTTGACAAAGGTCAGTCGTTCCACATTTCCCGTGGACAAGCGGGTTCTCCTTGGGGTAACGATGGCCTCCGCCGCACTGAACACCCACTCTGATGCCACACTACTGGCCGGGCAGGACAGCTTCTCCACTGCAAACACGGCAAGTTGCGGCCACACATCCAGTTTGGCTGCCCAGTAGTCCAGCGGATCTTCTAACTGGGGTGGCAGAGTGCTGTCCAAGTAGGCCAGTACCTGCTTGTTCAGGGACTACTGCAGGTCCTGCTGCTGCTGGCGACTGCTCTCCTCACTAGGCGGGTGAAGGAAGCTGCTCATCAGTGACTCCAGACTTAGGTTGCTGCTGATGGAGCTGGTACTGCTCCTACACCCCCACCTTCCCCCAGCAGCCGCGGCAGTAGTACGTGAGCGCTGAAGAACCCCCCGGTCAGACCTGTCAGAGGAGTGACGATGCCGCACATAGGCAGCGGTCAACTGACTACGGAGGATTTCCGTATAGTATTTAAGTTTGTCCTCCCTCTCGGCAGCTGGGAAAAAGGCTCCCATTTTGGACCGGTAGCGATTGTCCAATAGGGTGGAAAGCCAGAAGTCATCCCTCTGCCGGATGGTGACTATTCGGCTGTCACTAGCCAGGCAAATCAGCATGCTGCGGGCCAGCTGCCTCCATCTCCACTGTATACTGCCACGGTGCTTGCGGGTCATCTGCCTCGTCTTCCTCATCTCCATCTATCTCCTCCAGCTGCTCCTGCCCCTTTCTCTCTTGTCACCTGGGTAGAAAATCCACTCATTTCACCAGACAATGCTTCTGCTCCAATGTCCTCCTCCTCCTCCATTACATTCACCACCAGACTCATGTGGCCGCGAGATGTAGTCGCCACGTCTCCAGTCCCCTGCCCAGACAGATTCAGCATCTGTTCCAGGACATGAAGCAGTGGAATGACGTTATTCATCCCGTAGTCCTGGCGACTGACAAATAACGTGGCCTCCTCGAATGGCCTCAACAAATGGCAGGTGTCACGCATGAGCTGCCACTGGCTTACATCAAAGTTATACAGGGAAAGTTATACAGGGATGATCCGCCTGGATCATCAAAAAATCGATAATGGCCTTTCTCTGTTCATACAGTCGGTCCAACATGTGTAGGCTGGAATTCCAACGGGTGGAAACATCGCATATCAGAGTGTGTTGGGGGAGGCCGTTCTGCAGCTGCAACTCGAGGAGGCTGTTCCTGGCTTTGTAGGAATGGATGAAGTGCATGCACAGTTTCCTGGCCATTTTCAGAATCTTCTGAAGATCGGTGAAAGACTTCAGGAACATTTTCACACCCAGATTGAACACATGCGCCCTGCATGGCGCATGGGGCCATCCCTCCTTGGTGCAGCGCGGACACCATGTCACTCCCATTGTCCATCCCCCATGGTTCCGATTTGCAGTTGGCGCGGAGAAAAGCCACACATCGATTTCTTGCTGCATGAGCGAGAAACTTCCCTCCCCTGGTGACTTCTTTTCCCCCGAGGCAAGCCGGGTGTAAAAATGCTGACCCCGTTGTGCCCTACACAGTGGATGATGGAGCGTACTTGGGAGGCGAGAGGAGGGGTGTGGGGGGAGGGGGAGGCGGAATTGGCGCAGGGCCACGCTTGACAAGTGGAGGAAAACGGCGTCCCCGTCCAAGTTTTTTTGTGGGGCCTGGGCAGGAAGACATTAAAACCAGGGGGCCTTTTAAAAGGACATTTTACGGGCCCCTCCCCCCCCCCCATAGTTACGTCAGCGCCCGCGCTGCGTGCAACTTGGAACAAACGATAATCAAGGATGCCCCCACTTCTTTCTACATATTTATAAATTGGGGTTTCAGGGGTTCATGCCGCGGTCCTTCCCTTTGGCCGCGGGTCCGGCCTGCCTGCTCTGTGGGGCCCCCTGGGGGGTCCCGCGCCTGTGTTCTGCTAGTCTTCCCTTTCTGTCCATCTTTTTGCTTCCGGGTCCTGTCGTGCTCTGCCCCTTCTGGGGGGGCCCCCGGCGTTTCCCTGCCTTTTTTTTCGTGTCCTGCCCCGGAATTTCCCTTTCCCCTTGCCCTTAGCTATAAGGGGGAAGTTGTGCCTTACTCGGGTCGTTTTCTTTGAGTTACAGCCCTTGCTGTTTTCCATCCTAGCCCTGCCAGCATCTCAGTTGTGTTGGAGACTTTAACCCCTGGTTGCGGGCCCAGTTTGCTTTCCCATCTGAGTCCTGGCCATCTGTCTGTTGTCTCGTTGCTGCTGTATTCTGCGGTTCCTGCCGGATGTGTTTCCCCTTTTCCCCGATGTATCCTGCCGTGTTCCTGGTCTGTACCCCCTGTGTTCCCGTCCATTTCTGCCGTATCCTGGGGTGTCGGGTACTTCCCCTCCTGTACTGCTGTTTTCCCTGATTTGCGTTTACCTGCCCTGTTTATGTTCCCCTACGTTCCGGGTTTTTCCTGTCCTCACCTGGGCCCTGTACCGGGGTAGCACGTCGGGCAGTGACCTGGGGGCCCGCAGCCAACCACCCGCTTTGCGGGGGGCTTGGTGAAGCCCCGGGGGCCCCTTAGATCCACTCCCGGGCGTGGTCCCCGTCCCACCTCGCCTGCGGTGATCACAGGGTTCCACACCCGGATGTTGGGTGGCCCGCTTGGGGCTTTGTCCTTCGGCCCCCCGCCCCGTTACGTATGAACTGCAGGGATTCCCCCCGGGGTGACCTCGCCTACGTTTTTTGGCCGTTCCCCTGTGTCGTCTGTTCTCTTCTTTCCCCGGCCCATGGTTCGCCCGAGTGTCTGTCTGTTCCGTGGCTCATGGTTCGCCCGGTGTCTGTCTGTTCCGCTGGTCATGGTTCCCCCAAGTGTCTTCTGTTGCGGGTCTTGGTTCGCCCAGGGGTTTCGTCTGTTCCCTGGCCATGGTTCGCCAGAGTTTCTGTCTGTTCCCGGGCCAGGTTCGCCCAGATGTCTGTTGTTCCGTGGCCATGCCCAGCCGAGTTACTTTTGGGCCCAGCTCAGGTCCCACCCGGGGTTAGTTTCCCCAGCTCATGGTCCAGCCCCCAGGCTTATTTGGCCCCTCAGGGCCCAGCCCAGAGCTTATTTTTGGCCCCTCATGGTCCAGCCCGGGCTTCTTTTGGGCCCACTCTGGTCCCCCGGGCTTAGTTTGGCCCACTCATGGTCCACCCAAGCTTATTTTGGCCCAGCTCAGGGCCCAGCCCAGATTGTTTCCCCCAGTCAGGTCCCCCGAGCTTCGTTTGGCCCAGCTCATGGTCCAGCCCAGAGCTTACTTTGGCCCGCTCATGGTCCAGCCCGAGCTTACGTTTGGCCCAGCTCAGGGGTCCAGCCCAGGCTTATTTTTTGGCCCAGCTCATGGTCCACCCCGGCTTAGTTTGGCCCAGCTATGGTCCAGCCCCAGAGCTTACTTGTTGTGTGGCTTCGGTCTCCCCCCTGAGCCTTCTGAGCCCCCGGGGTTACGGTCTCCCCCTGGCCTTTCGGTTTCCCCGGGCTTACGGTCTCGCCCCTTGACCCTTCTGAGCCCCCGTGGCTAGGGTCTCGCCTGAGCCTTCGGTCCCCCGTGGCTTGGGTCTCCCCCTGAGCCTTCTGAGCCCCCCGTGGTTAGGGTCTCCCCCTGAGCCTTTGAGCCCCCGTGGCTTACGGTCTCCCCTGACCCTTCTGAGCCCCCGTGGCTTCGGTCTCCCCCCTAAACCTTTGGCCCCGTGGCTTAGGGGTCTGCCCTGAGCCTTCTGGTCCCGGGCTTACGGTCCCCCCTTTAGCCTTCCCGAGCCCCCTGGCTTACGGTCCCCCCCCTGGCCGATCCCCGTGGCTTACGGCCCGCCCTGAGCCTTCTGAGTTCCCGGGCTTATTGCCCCCCTGGGTTCCCCCCCCATTTGCTATCCCCCGCTTGTTCCCCCCTGCACCCCCGTTTCTATTTTCCCATACTGGCTATTATACAGCCGTACTTGGTTTTGGGGTTGCCCCGTGAAGTTGCGGGCCCCTGGCAAAAGTGGAATGCCCTTCGTGATTTGGGGGGGGAGGAGGGGGGGTTGAGGGGGGGGGGTACTGTCACGGTTCATGCCCGGTCCCCTTTCCTTGGACCGTCGGCCCGTCCGTGCCTGCCATGTCTCTGCGGGGGTCCCCGTGCAGGGTCCCAGCGCCTGTGTTCTGCTAGTACTTTCCTGTCCCTTTCCATTTGTTGCTTCCTGGTCCCGTCTGTGCTTGCACCTTTAGGGGGCGCCCCCGGGGGCACTTCCTGCCTTTTATTCTGTCCTGCTCCGTGCAACTTCCTCTTCACCTCGACCTCTGCTTTAAGAGGAAAAATTGCTGCCTTTTCCGGGTCAGTTTCATTGCAGTCTAAGTCCTTGCGTCTTCCATCCTGAGCTCCTGCCCGCTCTCGGTTGTGTTGGGACTTTAACCCCTGAGTTGCTGGTCCAGTGCTGTTCCCATTTACTCCTGGCCATCGTTGTTGTCCCGTTGTCTGCTGTTTTTGTGTTTTCCCGTCCTGGATGTGCCCCGTTCCCGTGTTCTCCCTGTTCCTGGTCTTTTCCTCCTGTGTTCCCCTCCATTCCTGCCGTTCCTGTGGTGTCAGTGTGTTGATCCCCCCGTATCCCGCGTGTTTCCCGAGTGCTTTACCTGCCCCGCTTATGTTTTCCTACGTTCCTGTGTTCCCGTCCGCACCCGGCTGTCACCCCCAGGTAGCCACGTCGGGGCAGTGACCCGGGGTCCGCAGCAAATCCATCCCGCTTTGCGGCGGGCCCGGTGGGAAAACCGGGGGCCCCTTAACCCACTCCCTGGCGGGTCCTCCATACCACCCCGCCTGCGGGGATCACGAGGATCCAACCGGATGTCTGCGGTCGGCGCTTCGGCGTCGTCCTTCGGCGCCGCACCGTTACAGCTGGTACTGCCATTTTGGAAAAGAAATGACGGCTTGGAACTCTCCATCTCGGCTCGGCACAAGCCATTAGTTCTCTGAACGGTGCAGAGTCCACCATTTTGGAAAGGGAGGGACTGCAGTACCAACAACTTGGACAGGAGCACGGTCAACTTCTGCACCTTTGGATGGTTGGACGCATACTGTTGTCTCTTTGCAATCGCCTCGCTGAACGACTGCTGGCGCCATGAGTAGCGAGGATCAGGAGCATCTGGACTGGGAGATGATGGTAAAGAGAAACAGCTCCCTTCTACAGAGGTGGTAGAGCCTTGACTGGCTTCAATGGCATGCGCTGCTGCTGCTGTTGCTGCGGCGGCAGGATGGACCACCACATCTGAGCCACGTTTCTCCCCGGCCACCGGATGGTGACGCTGCATGTGCTGATGCAGGGCCTGGTGCCAACGTTAGCTCCCTGGCCACCTTCACTTTCTGCCCACAGATTCTACATATACCCATATTCGGCTCCTTCGGCGTCTTAGCAAAGAACTGCCACACGCTCCGCACTGAGTGACTACTGCCGCCGCTGCCTCGCAGAGCCCTTCTGCCGCTACTTTCTTGGACCTGCGAAGCGGGTTTTCTACCCCGTGGTCGATTTGCTTTCGACCTCGCTCTGCTGCTCCCCTGCTGACTCACGGCAACACATCCCACTTGCTGGTTGCGCCGCTGCCTGACATGCAAGCTGACGCCCTCTTCTCCTGACGACAATGAAGCCCTTGCTTCACCCGACTCCCAAGTGCGGTCGGCTACATCATCATCTATTTGTGTTTCATCGTCACTGCTGTTCTCATCACCAGTCTTGGTATGCAGAGTGACCCCTCACAACAATGACCTCCCATGCCACTCTCCACATCTATACTTTGCCGCTTACTGCAAGAAGCAGGGATTTTGGGGCCCCATTTTTTTCGCTGCCAAGTAGCTGCTGACTGCCCTCTTCAAATTGTTCATCCTCGCTATATAGTGGTGCTGAGCCCAGACCACATAGTAATCTCTGGCTGGGGGAACCGGCAGAGGCGTTGAGGACAGGTGAGGCCGCTGACCGCTCCTGGGCCATGCCAACTAAGAGTTGTGTCTGATGTTCCCACCGACTCTTGGTTGGGGTTTTCAGATGTCATCTGGGAGGAAGTGGATGACCTAGTCAACCAATCAAGAACCATTGGGTTGCTGAAACCCACACACGGGCCCCTAGATGACAGCGGCAGTTGTTGCCTCACCGAGTGACCCTGTTGCGACGTCCCCTTGGTGTGCTGTTTACCTGAGCCTTCTCCAGGAATGTTTTTTGCCCTGCCACTCGCAGGTGAAGAGCCTGCCCCCTCTCGTCTGACATACTGTTTGTTTAAAATGTACAGACACTGTTTGATGAAGGGAAAATCGCATAGATAAATACACACCCCCGTATTTGATTCCAAATGAACCCAGTAACAAGCTTGGGTAACCCTTGGATATAAATTGCGCTCCAGAAATGGCCAGGAAAAATTTACTTGTATGTGCCGTTTAAAAACACTGTTTATTTTACCGAATATAAAAGCACAAACAGGCTTAATTAACCTTCGGTTATGAATTATGCTACAGGCAAAATGTCTTCTTTGGTGTTTAAAAAGAACGTTTCTTTTAGTGACCACAACAGCAGAACAACGCTTAATTAACCCTGGGATCTAAATTGCGCAAAAGAAATATGCTGCCAAAAATTACCAGATTTGTAGCGTGTTAAAATGGCGTATACTATTGAAATGTAGCTCTTCTTCACTATCTCAGGAGGTATGTTGCCATGTGAAATGTTCATTCGTCTATGTATATTTTGCAATTATTCAATTACTATGAAGATGTTATGTTTTATCTGAAAAATGATTAATAAAAATATACAGTTATAAAAAAACAAAACAATGGAGTATTCTTTACGGTACACAACTACAGAAAAACTTGTAATTAACCTTCGGTTATGAATTATGCTACAGGTAAAATGTCTTTTTGGCGGTGAAAAAGAACGTTTCTTTTAGTGACCACAACAGCAGAA
The DNA here is from genome assembly GCA_025379985.1 of Phyllomedusa bahiana. NCBI lineage: Eukaryota > Metazoa > Chordata > Amphibia > Anura > Hylidae > Phyllomedusa > Phyllomedusa bahiana. The sequence continues at coordinate 14,311 of JAODAL010068965.1, forward strand.
CAACGCTTAATTAACCCCTGGATCTAAATTGCGCAAAAGAATTGAGCAACCAAAAATTACCAGCTTTTTTAGCGTGTTTAAAAATGGCGTGTATTTTACGGTTACAAAAAAACAGAAAAAAAATTGTAATTAACCTTCGGTTTATGAATTATGCTACAGGTAAAATGTCTTTTTTGGCGGTGAAAAAGAACGTTTCTTTTAGTGACCACAACAGAAGAACAACGCTTAATTACCCCCGGATGTAAATTGCCAAAAAGTATTGAGCAACCAAAAATTACCCGTTTGAGGTGTTAAAATGGCGTATTTTTTCGGTACACAACACCAGAAAAACTTGAAATTTAAACCCTTTGGGTTTTGAATTTTTGCTACAGGCAAAAGGGCTTTTTTTGGGGGGTGAAAAAGAAAAGTTTTTTTTAGTGACCACAACAGCAGAACAACCTTAAATTTAAACCCCCCGGATGTAAATTGGCAAAAGAATTGAGCAAACCAAAAATTACCAGGTTTTTTAGCGTGTTAAAAGGGGTTTTACTATTTAAATTTTACTCTTCTTCACTTTCTCAGGAAGGGTTTTTCCCTGTGAAATGTTCAATTTCTATGTATATTTTGCAATTATTCAAAATTTCTATGAACTGTTATGTTTTTCTGAAAAAATTTTTAAAAAAAAATATAAGTTATAAAAAAAAAAAAACAAAAGGCGTAAAACTTTTCGATAACAAAAACCAGAAAAATTTGTAAATTTAACCTTCGGGTTAAAGAATTTTGGGTAACCGGTTTTAAAAAATCTTTTTGGCGGTGAAAAAAAAACGTTTCTTTTAGTGACCACAACCAAGCGAACAACCTTAATTTAACCCCCGGATTTTTAATTTCCAAAAGAATTTAGCAACCAAAAATTTTCCCGTTTTGTAGCGTGTTAAAAAAGGGTGTATTTTACGGTTTTTAACAAAAAAGAAAAACTTGTAATTAAAACCCTTTGGTTTTTAAATTTTGCTCCAGGTTTTAAAATTTTCTTTTTTGGCAGTGAAAAAAAAAACATTTCTTTTAGTGACCACAACAGCAGAAACAACGCTTTAAAATTTAAACCCCGGATGAAAATTGCGAAAAAAAATTGAGAAAAACCAAAAAAATTTCCAGCTTTGGGTGTTAAAATGGCGTGTTAAATTTAAAGGTCAAAAAAACAGAAAAAACTTGAAATTTAAACCTTCCGGGTTTTGAAAATTTTCTACAGGTAAAAAAGTCTTTTTTGGGAGTGAAAAAAAAAAAATTCTTTTAGGGGGCCACAACAGCAGAAAAAACGCTTTAATTTTAACCCCCTGGATTTTAAATTTGTGCAAAAAAATGACAACCAAAAAAAAGAAGTGGTATTTGGATTGTAAAAACCCTGTTTCCCCCCTTAAAAGAATAAAAAAGGGCCCGGGTTAGATAAACCCCTTTGGGTTTCAATGTGGTGTGAGGGAAATACATTTTTAAAAAGTATAGCAAAACTGGGATTGGAGCACCCCTTTGGGTTTTAGTTCCAAAACCCCCCCAAATCAAATTGAAAGTAAGAGAAAACAGTCTCCCGAGACAAGCGGGGACACCCCCCCAAAAAACGCTGTAATAAAATAATTTCTTTAGTAAAGATATCATAAGCAGACCGTGGAGCACCTTCCCTACTCATTTCAGGGGAGAGCGGGGGTTTTTGGGTTCCCCGCGTCGCCCCGGACCCTTTTTTTTAGGGGGGCGGTAACGTCCGAATTTCCCAAACCCGGGCTCGGGTTGGGTTCTTTTCTGCAACCTTTTCATGTAGGCCCCCCCCCCATGCCCCTTTTTCCTCCAAAAGTTCTTTGGGCCCCCTGTTTAAACCCCGTGCTCGCAACCATTTTACAAACAAAAGCAGCTTTGTTCACCCCAAGTACCCCCAAAAAATTGACTTCTTTTAGAAATGAAGGTTTTTTTTGAAATTCTAAACGAATTCCAAATTCGTTAGAATCAAAACACCCCTTCTCTTAAAATTTTTGATTTGATTTCAAAAGTCCTTTACCATTGGCAAGTGATATTAATGGTGGTTAGGGTCTAATGGTTCTGGGTGAACCATGGACACTCAAAGTGCCCTTCCCTTCAAACTTTCCCCTGCCCCCTTTTTAAAATGGTTGTCTCAACATTTCTGTTTTAAAAGATCACTGCAGTTTCATGCTTCCTGGGTTTGGCTGTGCTGGCATACAAACTTTTGGGTTTTTCCTAGTTATTCCTGTTAGATTGAAAATTTAGTGCAAGATTTTTTTTC
>JAODAL010068966.1:0-16572 GCA_025379985.1 Phyllomedusa bahiana
CCTAACGATTTTTTGTAAAAAGCCATCAATGTATACTGCACAAGGATGAAAAACCGACCCTATCCCGGAGACAATCGGTCTACCGGGGGGGGGGGGGTTGGTGAGGGACTTGTGTATTTTTGAGACCATGTACATAACTGGTACTCTTGGATGGTCTACTTTTAACATTTTAGCTGTTCGTACATCAATAAAGCCCTGTGCCTCTATTTCTGCAATTATCTGATCTAGCTGTGTCTTAATAGATACTGTCGGGTCGTTCTCAACCTTTTCATAGACATTTCCATCATTAAGTTGCCTCTCTGCCTCATTTATATATTTGACCCTGTCCATGATAACTGTGGCTCCTCCCTTATCAGCTTTCTTGATGACTAAACTGTCATCTTTCTGCAAGCTGATAAGGGCTTCTTTTTCATCTTTAGGGGCCGTTCACAAGGCTTATTTCGCCGCGGATTGGCGCCGTACTGCGCGCCGGATTTGCGCTGCAGTACGGTACCAATCCGTCGCAGTAATTACGGTAATCCAACCTTCTCATAGAGAACAGTGGATTCCGTCGCCCCTACCCGCTCGGCGAAGCCGCCGGGCGGAGAGAAACTGACATGCACATTATCCAGGCCCAATAAGCTCCTGGATAATGCAAGTCTCTGGGGCCGATGGGCCGCGCCCCCGCCCCGCCCCCGCACCCGCCCCTTATTCAAGCCGGAATTGCGAGCGCAATCTGGCTTGCAATTCCGGCTTGAATAAGCCGTCTGAACCGGGGCTTAGTGATGTTATAATGTTTTCGTTTTTCAACACTTTTCCATTTTTTAATGACTTCATTCCTAACTAACTGTTGGAATGTTTCTAAGGCTGCACATGTTACATCAGGGTCAAACCTGCTCTTGCTGTACAATTTGTTGGATATCTCTCTATTAATCCTAGCATTGCCAAAGTGCATTCTCAGTCTCGCCTTGCGACAAAACCTGTATAGGTCAGTCTCAAAGCGAAACAAAAAACTCTGTTGTCTTGGGACAAAGTTAAGTCCCTTATTTAGGACTTCACACTGAGGACGGGTTAGACATTTAGATGAAATGTTGACAACAAGGTCCTTTATTTCTTTTTCTTTGTGTTGCGTTTGGCTTTGTTTTTTGTTGCTCCTGTATCGTCGGTCTGGTCGCCACTGGTTGTCTCCGGATCCGTTATTTCTTTCAAAAAAGGTTGTCCACTCTGATTCTTCTTTTTAGTAGATCGTAAAATCATCTGTTTATTCATATTTGTGTCCGTATCAGATGATGTAGCCTCTGATTGGGATCTGTTCACATATTGCGGTTTTCTAGTGAACCTTTTATCATCTGCCCAATTATATACTTTGTTATGGGCATAGTCTCTTGTGTCACGTTCAAATTTCTTTATTTTGATACTCATGATCTGTTCCTTCACTTTAGCCAAGTTATTATTAATTTGCTGTTGAATCTCATCATACAATTCTTTTTCAGATTTTTTAAGCTCTTCATTAGTTTCCTCGATTTCTTTACGGATATCCACAACGGCAAGTTGTAGATGTTGGACCGTAAGTAGCATTAAATCCAATGAGTACCTATTGCTTAATGCAAACCATTTATTTCGATATTGTATATCTTCTTTCAGTAGTATTGGTACCAATGGGTTTCTTAACCCATGTGGGATGCGTTGTACTTTTAAATATTCTGTGAGGGTTGAAGCATGAAGATGTAGGTTTAACTCCTTCCTTTTCAAAGCCTCCAACTTTTTCTTTAACTCCTGAGGAGGTGGATCACCTGTGGAGCTCCAACCGAACCCAGCAGATTCAGCTTGTTGGATAATTTGGAGTCTCTCCTCGTCTGAGAGTGCATAGGTATCAGCTTGTTTATCCGTGGCCGCAGCTATTTTGTCAAATGACATATTTGCTATATTCTTATATCAAGTGCATTGGGGTAACATCAGACTCTATATAGAAAATGCACTTTCAAAATACGTTTCAGTATACTAACACCGGGCAGGGCCCCACTTGCCCAATAGACTTAACCTTCATAGAAACATATGTCGTATACTCTCAGGTTGTAAGTTTAAGTTTCATGCTCTTTAATGTAAACACATATGCAATTGCACATAGTCCATCAACATTCAAAAATCTTGGGTACAATTAGGCCTCGTTCACACGGCTTATTCTGCCGCGTATTGGCGCCGTACTGTGCGCCGGATTTGCGCTTCAGTACGGCGCCAATCCGCAGCAGCAATTACGGTAATCCACTGCTCTCATTGAGAACAGTGGAATCCGTCGCTCCTCCCCGCTCGGCAAATCCGCCGCGGGGGGAGAAAGTGACATGCACAATTATTTAACGGCGCGTACGCGCCGTAAACAATGCATTGTCCTATGGGGCCGGAGCGGCGCCCCCTGCCGCCCTCCGGCCCCGCCCCCCGTCCCGCCCCTTATTCACGGCGGATTAGTGCGCTCAATACGGCTCACAAATCCGTCGGGAATAAGCCGTGTGAACACGGCCTTATTTATACGGCAGTAAAAACCTGTTATCCAAGCGATAGGTTGCTGGTTTCACATACGAGCTTCAGACGCCAGCATCTCGTGGTCTGTCTGCTCAGATAGCTGAATGGCCAAGCGGTAGTCTGTGTTACCCAGAATGCCAAACACGCGACGTTTCGGGGGAAGGCACGCCCCCTTTCTCAAGCGTGGATAGGATACATGGTAGCGTCTATTTATAGCAATAGCGATATGCCGTAATACAAAAATTTACACTACACAAACTAACAAATGCTAGAGATAACAACAACATTGTGATTAAAAACAAAACGGACAGTTTCATCTATTAAATATCTAAATTCTGCAATTTGCTTATCGTTAAGTTATTTCTATTATAGTTTCTTTTATTTTTCACTATCAACCTACAATACTACAATTGACTATTTTTTTCTCTAGAAATAACTTAACGATATTACCTAAGGGACTTAATGAAGAGTGCTTCTGGAATGTATATGTATAAATAGTGGAGTCTGTGTTTCCCAGATGCATTAGGATAGTTCTTGTTTATAAAAAGTTTTCTAGAGCAAAAAAATAGTCAATTGTAGTCTTATCATGTGACCACCACACAGGTCATGTGACCCCTGGTATCCAGGTAACAGTAGCGTATGGAGGAGCAAAACTTCTCCTGGATTCCCACATCCAGCAGCCTCTTATCATGTGACCACCACACAGGTCATGTGACCCCTGGTATCCAGGTAACAGTAGCGTATGGAGGAGCAAACTTCTCCTGTATTCCCACATCCAGCAGCATCTTATCCTGTGACCACCACACAGGTCATGTGACCCCTGGTATCCAGGTAACCGTAGGGTAGGATTGAGCAGAACCTCTCCAGTCTTACCACCTCCAGCAGCATCTTATCATGTGACCACCACACAGGTCATGTGACCCTGATATCCAAGTAACAGTAGTGTATGGAGGAGCAGAATTTCTCCAGTATTACTACCTCCAGCAGAGTCTTATCATGTGACCAACCACACAGGGTCATGTGACCCTGGTATCAGGTAACAGTAGTGTATGGAGGATCAGAACTTCTCCAGTATTACTACATCCAGTACCGTCTTATCATGTGACCACCACACTGGTCATGTGACCCTGGTATCCAGGTAACAGTAGTGTATGGAGGAGCCGAACTTCTCCAGTATTACTACATCCAGCAATGTCTTATCATGTGACCACCACACAGGTCATGTGACCCTGGTATCCAGGTAACAGTAGTGTAAGGAGGAGCAGAACTTGTCCAGTATTACTACCTCCAGCAATGTCTTATCATGTGACCACCACACCGGTCATGTGACCCTGGTATCCAGGTAACAGTAGTGTATGGAGGAGCAGAACTTCTCCAGTATTACTCCCTCCAGAAGAATCTTTTCAAGTGACCACCACACAGGTCATGTGACCCTGGTATCCGGGTAACAGTAGTGTATGGAGGAGCGGAACTTTTCCAGTATTGCTACCTCCAGAAGAATCTTTTCAAGTGACCACCACACAGATCATGTGACCCTGTTATTCAGGTAAATGCAGTGTATTTAGGAGCAGAATCTCTCCAATTTTTCTACCTCCAGAAGCATCTTATCATGTGACTACCACTGAGGTCATGTAACCCTGATATCCAGGTAACAGTAGTGTATGGAGGGGCAGAACTTCTCCAGTATTACCACTAGAGATGAGTGAATTGATTCTAATGAAGTGGAATTCATTTCAACTTTCAGGAAAAATTTGATCCTAAATGAAACTGAATTTCCTGACGATTCATGGTAACAAATAGTTTTTAATTCTAAAATCGCTGCGAGCACATGGCGTGACATGGGGCAAAGAACTACGGGAGAAAGAATGGAACTCCCAGCCATGACATGTGCAGACATGCAGCCAATCAGCAGCCAGTGGGCTTCTGTGATGTCACAGCCCTATAAATTGGGGCAGCCATTTTACATTCTGCCACTTGTCACTGTGTCTCTTATGTACACGGATCTCTCTGCATCAGCACTAGATTGCACTCTGGGCCAAATACTTCTGATTTTACAGTTACTGGGATGAAATACCTTTCAACTACACAGTGTGTGTGTGTGTGTGCCATATACACCCATGTTCCTGAACCAGTGTTTTTTTATTTTGGGATATTGCGCTTTGTTTTTAAAGAGTTACTTTTTTCACTTATTGTGGTGAATAGTGTGTGTATTTCTCACATACACACATCTCCATTAAAGCCAGTTCAGTCTTTTGAGATATTGCTCTCTGTGCCAAAGAGCTACTTTTTTCACTTATAAGGTGAAACACCTTTGAAATACAGCTTGTGTATTTGTCATATACACACATCTACATTAAACAGAGTTTGTTTTATTGTAAATTTTTGATCAAACAGTATGTCAAGCAGAGAGGTGGCAGGCCCTTCACATGGGAGGGGCAGTGGCACAAGTGTTCCTGGAGAAGGCACAGGTTGCGGCACAGTAAGAGGACATCACAGCAGGGGTCACTCGGCGAGGCCAGAACTGCCGGTGTCATCTAGCGGCCGTGTGATGACCACCAATCCAACAGTTCTTGAATGATTGACTAGGTCATCCACTTCCTCCCAGATGACATCTGTCAACTCTAGCCAAGAGTATGTGGGTTTGTCAGACACAACCCTTAGTTTGCATGGCCCTGGAGTAGGTCAGGGGCGCTCACCTGTCCTCAACCCGCCTCTGTCCCGTTCCCTCAGCCAGAGAACTACTATGTGCTGTGGGCTCTGCGCCACTATACAGCGAGAACGAACTATTTGAGGACAGTGAGCAGGTACTGGGCAGCAAAGAGGTGGGGAAGACATTGCTGCTGCTTGCAGTAGGTGGGCAAGTAGTGATGTGGAGAGTGGCACGGGAGGTTATGTTGCAAGTGGTCACGCTCTGTACACCAAGACCATTGAGGAGGACAGCAGTGATGGGCAAACACTAATCGATGACGATGTAGCCGATTGCACTTGCGAGCCAGGTGAAGCAAGGGCTTCATCATCATCATCATCGGGAGAAGAGGGTGGTAGCTTGCACATCAGGCAGCCACACAGCCAGCAAGTTGGTAGTGTGGCCTTGAGTCAGCAGGGTGGCAGCAGTGCGAGGTCGAGAGCCAAACGGCTACGGTGCAGACCACCCACTTTGCAGTTTCCTTCCGGCCCAGAAAGTAGCGGCGCAGGGGCTCACTGGGGCAGTCAGTCAGTGTGTAGCGTTGATGGTAAGGTCACCTACTCAGCGGTGTGGCAGATGTTTTGCCAAGACACCGGGGGAGGCGAACATGGGTATATGTAAAATCTGTGGGTAGAAAGTGAAGCGTGGCCAGGGACCTAATGTTGGCACCACGGCCCTGCGTCAACATATGCCGCGTCACCATCTAGTGGCCTAGGAGAAACGTGTCTCCGATGTGGTGATCCATCCTGCCGCCGCAGCAACAGCAGCAGCACCCAGTGGCACGCATTCCATTTCAGCCAGTCAAGGCTCTACCACCTCTGCCAAAGGGAGCTGTTTGTCTTTACCATTATCTACCGGTACAGATGCTCCTGCTCCTCGACACTCATGGCGCCAGCAGTCGTTCACCGAGGCGATTGCCAAGAGGCAGCAGTATGCGTCCAGCCATCCTAAGGTGCAGAAGCTGACCGTGCTCCTGTCCAGGTATTGCAGTCCCTCCCTTTCCAAGTGGTGAACGCTGCACCATTCAGAGAACTAATGGCTTGTGCCGAGCTGAGGTGGAGAGTCCCAAGTCGTAATTTCTTTTTGAAAAAGGCAGTACCAGCCCTTCACACATATGTAGAACAGAAGGTGGACCAATCTTTGAGCCTATTGGTGTCTTCCAAAGAGCACGGCAGCACGGACATGTGGTGCTGTAGCTACAGTCAGGGTCAGTACATGTCTTTTACGGCACACTGGATGAATATGCTTTACGGCACACTGGGTGTATGTGAGAACAAGAACAATGATGACTACAACAATGATCACAGCCCAGGGTGAGTCCTGTGGGGGTTCTAAAAAGTTAAAAGAAAGAAATTATGAGATAACGAGGTAAAATTACACATTAATGATGACTATTAGAACCTCGAACTTTTGTGAGTTCGATTCGAAGTTCTATTCAAACTCGAACTTCAAACCCCATTAAAGTCAATGGGAGAAGATGTTAATTTTTATACCTCTACAGGTGAGGAGAAGCTGGAATTACCATCCATAACAGTAAACTGGATATGTGGAACAACTTAGTGAAGAAGATGTGACTCTAAGAGTGACAGAAAAAAATTGAGAGGCTAAAATACTTCATTCCTGCCCAGCCACAACAACAACTTGGACAGGAGACGCCGCTTTCTCCTCCATGTTGTCAAACTGCTAATCCTGTGTCAATGTCCGCCTCTTCTTCCTCCACAATCTCAGCCTCCACTGCAGGGACAAGTCTTAGTGCTCCTCCTTCATACCACATGTGCAGGGCACAGCGGTGTCACGCAGTTCTACACCTGGTTTGCCAGGGCAAATGAAGTCACACAGGGGAGGAACTGCTCCACGAAATCGATTCCTGGCTTTCTCCGAAACAACTGAAAATCGGAACCATGGTGACAGACAAGGGAAAGAACATAGTGTCTATGCTGCACCGAGGAGGGCTGAGTCATGCGCTGTGCATGGCGCATGTGTTTTATCTGGTTGTCAAACGGTCCCTGAAGTCTTCTACACATCTGCAAGACGTTCTAGAAATGGCCAGGAAACTGTGTATGCACTTCATCCATTCCTACAAAGCCAAGCACACCCTCCTTGAGCTGTAGCGGTAGAAAGGCCTCCGCCAACATAGGCTGAAATGAGATGTTTCCACCCGTTGGAATTCCAGCCTCCATATGTTATACCGACTGTATGAACAGATGATCCAAGCGGAAATGGCTGCACTATGTAACGGTCCCGGTCGTAGAAGTGGATCCACTGAACCACCGCAAGTGATGGTGTAAGCCACACCAGGGAGCGGAGTCTAAGTAGGTCCCCGTTTTCACCAGAGCCCACCGCAAAGCGGGATGGACTTGCTCCGGCGGGAGTCTACCAGGTTGCTTCCCCTGACGGGACTTGCTTGCGGTGGCAGCCGAGGTATAGCGTGGTACAGAATTGTAAGGCGGAGTCGTAGTCGAGGACAGGCAGTAAGGTCAGGACAGGCGGCAAAGGTTCTTGGTCGAGGACAGGCAGGAAGGTCAGGGCAGGCGGCAGAGGTTCGTGGTCAGGAGATGGAGGCAAACGGTACACGGAAGATCAGGACAAGACTTCAGGGAACGCTTTCTCTATAGGCAAATTCACTAAAGATGCGGCGGGAAGTGGGTGGAAGCGCCCAGGTAATATAGAGACAGCGCCCGGTAATTAGCCAATTACCGGCGTGCTGGCCCTTTAAATTTCACAGAGCCGGTGTGCGCGCGCCCTAAAGCACAGGGACGCGTGCGCCGGGCAGCAAGAGGCTGCCGACAGACTGGAGCACGGCCAGTTGAGTACCGTCGCGCAGGGGGACGAGTGCGCCCGTCGCCCGACACCCGGGCAGCAGCGGCACTCGCCCCAGAAGTGGGGGCACAGACAGAGCTTCGACGGCGCCCGCAGCCTGAGTTGCGGGCTGCGGAGCCGTCCGCAACAGTACCCCCCCCCCAGCCCTTCCCTTCTTCCTGGCCTGCAGGAACTTCTGCACCAACTCACAGTCCAGGATGTTGTCCTCCGGCTCCCATGATCTTTCTTCAGGCCCAAACCCCTTCCAGTCGATAAGGAAATTTCGCTTTCCCCTGATGGTCTTCATATCCAGGATTTCTTTCACAGCGAAGATGTTGGTGGACTCCGCTTCGGAAGACGGAGGAGCAATCCTCCGGGAAAAGCGGTTCAGGACCACAGGTTTCAAAAAGGAGACATGGAAGGAGTTGGGAATACGCATGGTGGGTGGGAGCCGGAGTTTATAGGCAGCCGGGTTGATGCGACTGAGTACTTCAAATGGTCCTACATAACGGGGACCCAGTTTGTAACCTTGAGCCGGATATATATGTCCAAAAGCCACACCTTGTCGCCAGGGGAAAAAACTGTGGAGGGTCTTCTAGTTTTGTCCGCTTGGACCTTCATGTGTGCAGGCGAATGCTGCAGAGACTGGCGCATCTGATTCCAAATGGTCAGCATATCTCGTGCCAATATATCCGCTGGCGGCACCTCAGACGGAGGAGACAATGTTAACGGAGGGCGTGGATGCTTGCCATACACACCGAAAAAAGGAGAGGTACCAGTGGATTCAGAATCCAGGGAGTTATATGAAAACTCTGCCCAAGGAAGTAAGCTTGCCCAGTCATCCTGTCGAGCCGAGATAAAGTGCCGCAAATAGCCCACCAGGATCTGATTGATTCTCTCCACTTGTCCGTTCGTCTGCTGGTGGTAAGCTGAGGAGAAATCCAGGATCACTTGCAACCGAGAGCAGAGAGCCCGTCCGAACCTCGACACGAATTGGACCCCCCGATCCGAGACAATATGCTGGGGAAGTCCGTGTTGACGGAAGATGTGGAGAAAAAACTGGCTGGCCAGATGGGGAGCAGATGGTAGACCTGGCAAAGGGATAAAGTGCCAAACAAAGTAAGTCCCGGCACTTTTCAGTTACAGGTCACTGCGGCATAGACAGGACCCCACCTGCCATATACTTCATATAACAATAGCAAAATGCCGCCGACAGACTTTAGTCATTTCACTTTATAGTGTGAACTTCTTCTTTAATAAATGATCAAACAATGAGATCCGAGATCCATACAACATGTAAAGTGCTATTTAGCAACAATTTATCAAAAGATTTCAAGAAAAGACCTGTAATCCACAGTCCGTTGTGGTCTCCAGCCATCCGGCATAGATGCCGACTTCTCGCGTGTATTTCGTGTAGGCTGGGTTCTGTGCTGCTGTTCGGCCTACAGCTGACTGTTACGGCTCTTGCCTGTGACGTGACGTTTCGGGGGAAGGCACGCCCCCTTTATCAAGCGTACAGCAGGTTCCAGGTAAGTGCTATTTATATACATCGCTAATAGCCTCGAACTATATACAAATCATTAAAAGTTGACGATAGTATGAAAACGCATTCTAAAAACATAAATAGTATACTACTAACTTATTTATATATTAGAACCTTTACACTAATATCCCACATGAGGAAGGGATCCAAGCCATCAGACAGAAACTGTGTAATAATCCAAGTCTTTCTAATAGGATGATTGGATTCTTACTTGAACTATTGGAGATAATACTTACAAAGAATTATTTCAGATTTGGACAGGAGTACTACTGGCAGCGACAGGGAGCCGCGATGGGCTCACCTATTGCTCCCAGTCTGGATAATATCTACATGGAATCATTTGAGACTGAACACGTCGTCCACAGTGAATGGAGCCGTAATATCAAACTTTGGCTCCGCTATGTCGACGACATGTTCATCTTATGGAGTGGCACAGAGAGTGAGCTTGAAGACTTCGTCAGATTTATTAACTCAATCCATCCGTTGATTGAATTTTCCCTAACTAAAGATCGTCATTGTGCGAGTTACTTGGATGTATTGGTGTCCATTAAAGATGGCCAACTTAATACTACCTTGTAATCAAAGTCAGCATGCCCCGAGTGTGTTGGGATCTATCCCTAAGGGACAGTTCATGCGGCTTAGACGCATATGCTCAACTAATTCAGATTATAATGAGAATATGAATAGCCTAGTAGATAAATTTGTTGAAAGGGGCTATAATAGAGAGCAAGTACTTAAAATTGACCAGGAGATAGGTCAACATACGAGACAAGAAGTCCGAGTAAAAAGAATGAAAAAAAAAGACCAAAGATTGGGGTACTTAAAGGTCTATGATTGTCACTCTAAATTAATTTCAGTAACTATAAGTAAACACTGGCATATTTTACAGAATGACCCCAAGTATGGTAATCTATTTCGTGATTACCCTAAATTTATTTACCAACAGGGAAAGACCATAGGCAATCGTATAGTACATTCTGATATACAAAAAAGGAAAAAGTCACGTCAAACATTCTTGGACACACAAAAGAAGGGCACATTCCCTTGTCTTTCGTGTCAGAACTGTAATGCGATAATTCGAGGCCCCAGTGTTGCACATCCTACACTGGGGTCTCAAATACCTATTTGCGGCTTTTTCACATGCAACACAAAAAATGTGATTTATTGTTTGAAATGCCCATGTGGCAAATGCTATGTCGGACAAACAATAAGAATGATTAGGGTTAGACTTAATGAACATAAGTCCCAGATCCGGTTATGGATCTAAAATTGATCAACATCTAGCCAAAAAGGAGAACAAGGGCAATAGTGATAGAACACCTAAATTTATGGAATCTACAGTTGCCAGACACTTTCATGAAAGTAGACACCAAGTATCTGATTTGAGGTGGTGTATATTAGAGGAATGTCCAAGAACATTAGTAGGTAATGACCAAGAACATGTAATGGTGCGTTTACTACAACGAGAAATCTTTTGGATACGTAGGCTAGACACATTATCTCCGAAAGGTCTTAATAAGGATTGTCATTGGAGTGTTTTCCTATAAAAACATTTTTCCTACTTTAGTGCCTGTTTCTCTCTTGCTTATATTTACATTTGCGGAGTTGAGAAAAGAAAACATAGGAGGTTTAAGTATATTTGCCATTGTGCTCCTATATAAAAATGTAAGTTACAGTTTATGCATAATGGACGCCTCCGCTATCTTATACCCACAAATGAAGGTTCTAATAAATAAGTTAGTAGTATACTATTTATGTTTTTAGAATGCGCTTTCATACTATTGTCAACTTTTAATGATTTGTATATAGTTCGAGGCTATTAGTGATGTATATAAATAGCACTTACCTGTAAACTGCTGTATGCTTGAGAAAGGGGGTGTCCTTTCCCCGAAGATCCCGGAATATATCAGTTACGAATTCCTGGAAGACTGCTGGGGCGCTGCACAGACCGAAGGGCATGACGAGGTAGTCAAAGTGACCATCCCGTGTGTTAAAAGAAATCTTCCACTCATCCCCCTCTCGAATGCGGATGAGGTTGTAGGCCCCTTCCCAGATCAAATTTGGAAAAAATCTTTGCTCCATGAAGCCGGTCAAACAATTCTGTGATCAATGGCAAGGGATAGCAGTTCTTCACAGTGATTTTAATAAGTCCCTGATTATCGATACAAGGCCGCAGGGAGCCATCTTTCTTCTGCACAAAGAAAAATCCAGCCCCCACCGGAGAGGAGGACTTGCGTATGAAACCCTTCTGGAGGTTTTCCCGAATGTAGGTCGACATGGCTTGGGTTTCCGGCACCGACAGCGGGTAGACCTTGCCCCTGGGAGGACTGGTTCCCGGCAGTAAGTCAATCGGGCAGTCGTAGGGGCGATGAGGCGGAAGGGTCTCGGCCTGCTTCTCAGAGAAGACGTCCGCATAATCCCGGTATTCCGTGGGCAGACCTGGCAGAGGCCTGGAGGATGGTTGGGAAGAAGCGGAGCGCACCAGGCATGGTGCCACCAGGCAAATGTTCCGGCAGTCAGGACCCCAGTGCATGACCTCGCCTGTCTTCCAATTGAGTGTAGGGGCATGGCGCTGCAGCCACGGAAGCCCCAACAGGATCGCTGAGGAAGATCGAGACAGCACGTAGAAGGAGATCTTCTTTATGTGCAAGACGCCCACGAGGAGGGACACCGGCTTGGTCGTGTAACGAATGGCGTCTCCAAGGAGCTCCCCTGTGACCGAGGATATCACCAACGGCTTCTCCAGTCTAACCACTGGAAGCTGAGACCAGGACACCAGGGTGGCATGGATGAAATTCCCGGCGGAACCGGAGTCCAGGAAAGCAGGAGCCTGGAATACAAGTCCCGCCTCGTGATCTCCACAGGCATAGTAAGGCGCGGAGAGGAAGAGTTCTCACCTAGGGATGCCACCCCAACATGGCCTAGGTGCGGGCGTTTCCCAGACGTTGGGGAGTAGCGGGCAGCTACTCCGAAAATGATCCGGGCTGGCCACAGTATAAGCACAGTTTTTCAGCACGCTATGGGCCCACAACCCCTGTTCAGAAATGGGGGCCTGATCCACCTGCATGGGCTCTTCCCCAGACGATATGGGAAGCGGCAGTGGAGGCCTCTGGAACATCGGGGCCAGGCGTGGCAGACGGCGGGGTCACACCAGGTCACGATCTTGGCGAAGCTCTACTTGCCTCTCAGCGAAGCGTACGTCTATGCGGGGTGGCCAGGGGGATTAATTCACTTAAGGAAGACGGCAGTCTCTTGTGCGCAAAGGGCGCCCTTTTTACCCTGCTGAAGGCCTGTCTTAAAGGTGGCGCACAGGGCGGCGTTGTTCCAGGACAACTCTGATGCCAGGGTTCGAAACTGTACCGCATAGTCTCCGACCGAGGATTCGCCCTAGCGCAGGCTCAAGAGTGCCGTCTTCGCAGAAGATGCCCGTGCTGGCTCCTCGAAGACACTGCAGAATTCTGTGAGGAAGGCCTGCAGGTCCGCAGTCACTGGATCGCTCCTGTCCCATAGGGGTGTAGCCCAAGCCAGGGACTTTCCGGACAACAGGCTGACAACAAACGCCACCTTGGAACGTTCAGACAGGAATGATATGCATGGTGCACCTGGGTGAGGAATCCCCTGCAGAGCTTGGGGTCACCGTCAAATTTGGCAGGCAGCGACAAACGGAGCTTGGGTCCCAATGGAGTCAGTGGCATTGCCGGAGCGGGAGCGGCCACGGGAGGAGGTGGAGGCTGCTGCTGGGCGGTGACGAGCTGCTGCATCATGGTGGTCAGTTGATCCAGCAGTTACACCTGCTGGGCCAGTTGCTGAGACTGCTGGGCAACCACACGAGAGAGGTCTGCCACACTGGGCAACGTTACCAAGGCGGGATCCAAGGCCGGTCATACTGTAACGGTCCCGGTCGTAGAAGTGGATCCACAGGACCACCGCAAACGATGGCGTAAGCCACACCAGGGAGCGGAGTCAAAGTAGGTCCCGGTTTTCACTAGAGCCTGCTGCAAAGCGGGATGGACTTGCTGCGGCGGGAGTCTACCAGGCCGCTACCCCTGACGCGACTTGCTTGCGGTGGCAGCTGAGGTATAGCGTGGTACAGAATTGTAAGGCAGGCTTGTAGTCAGGGACAGGCAGAAAGGTCAGGACAGGCGGCAGAGGTTCGTGGTCGAGGACAGGCAGGAAGGTCAGGGCAGGTGGCAGAGGTTCGTGTTCAGGAGACGGAGGCAAACGGTACGGTACACAGAAGATCAGGAAAAGACTTCAGGGAACGCTTTCTCTATAGGCAAAGGCACAAAAGATCCGGCGGGGAGTGGGCGGAAGCGCCCAGGTAATATAGAGGCAGCGCCCGGTAATTAGCCAATTATCGGCGCGCTGGCCCTTTAAATTTCACAGAGTCGGCGCGCACGTGCCCTAAAGCACGGGGACGGGCGCGGCGGGCAGCAGGAGGCTGCCGACAGACTGGAGCGCGGTGGTGCACTCGTCACCCGACACCTGGGCAGCGGCGGCACTCGCCTCAGTAGCGGGGGCACAGACAGAGCTGCGATGGCGCCCACAGCCTGAGTTGCGGGCTGCGGCGCCGTCCGCAACACACTATTTGTTTGGGTCTCTCTGTTTTTAAAATATTGTAGAGAAATAAAAGGTTTTTTTTACATTTTTAAGAAACTTGGAGTAGTTGCTGGATCATATACTTTGCTGAAGTAACCATTTTTTAAAAGGTTTTTGAGTTTGTGTTTCACCGTTTTTTTTCTTTACTTATTTTATTTTAACATTATTAATATTTTTCCCCAATAAGGGTTTTGACTCAATGATCTGTAGATTTGCCCAGTGAAGAGATAGGAGGTGCCAGTACTGTTAATACATCAACTGATATAACAGATTGGCCGAGTGTAGAAATGGTCCAAGACAAGTTATATCAACTGAATATGAACAAGGCTGCAGGCCCTGATGGTCTTAAAGAGCTCAGCTCGGTTCTCAACGTGCTTCTGTACAGGATATTTAGAGATTCTCTGGTGACTGGTATAGTGCCAGGAGACTGGCGCAAGGCAAATGTGGTTCCCTGCTTCAAAAAAGGCTCCAAGTCTTGCCCAGGTAATTATAGACCAGTAAGTTTAACATCTGTTGTGGGAAAAATGTTTGAGGGGCTCATAAGGGACTATATACAGGAGCAGAATGTTTGACCATGCTCAGTACTCAAGCACAAGCGGGACGCTCTTTCAATTCCAAGACAACTCTTTCGGTGGTCGGTTCCTGAGATAAAGGCGGGTCCTAGAGGTGGAATTCGCACTTAGAAGACCTTAATGGCATATCTTATCAATATACCATCAAAGTCTATGGTGGGACATACCTTTAAGGCTGCAACAGTGTAAATGGACATTTTTGTGAGTGATATACTATAGCAGTGGTACGACTGCACCAAGCCTTTTATTTCTGGCACTTACTTCTGTATAGAATGACTCCGGCAGTGACAGATGTGAGAACAAGAACAACGGTGACTGCACCAATGATCACAGCCCAGGGTGAGTCCTGTGGGGGTTCTAAAAAGTTAAAAGAAAAAAATTATGAGATAACGAGGTAAAATTACACATTAATGATGACTAGTGTTGAGCGAACAGTAAAAAGTTCTAGTTCTATTAGAAACTCGAACTTTTGTGAGTTTTGATCGAAGTTCTATTCGAACTCAGACTTTGAACCCCATTAAAGTCAATGGGAGAAGATGTTCTGGTTAATTTTTATACCTATACAGGTGAGGAGAAGCCGCAATTACCATCCATAACTGTAAGCTGGATACATAGAACAAGTAAGTGAAGAAAATATGGCTCTAAGAGTCACAGAAAAAAAATTGAGAGGCTAAAATACTTCATTCCTTTCAATGGCTAACTGAAAAGATGAGGACAGCTTGAAAGCAGGGGCGTAGATATAGGAGGTACAGCAGTAGCAGCTGCTATGGGGCCATGCATCCTGCAAAAACAGAACTTTTGGGCACTGAGTATGATTTAGCAAATCCAAGCACTCTGTATAATACATATCCATGTATATGAGAGTTAGGTGTTACGTGAGCCTGCAAATGTCACCAAATAACAGCTTTTGGGTGTGGGAAAGATGCAGCCAGCAACACCAAACTCCCTAACTGTTGCTGTCTATGGAGAGGAAAATGCTATTTAACTAAGAGCAGTCTGTACAGTACAGAGAGCGAGCTGAAAATGGCGTTCACAAAGCAACACAGTGAAATATATAGAACATGGTAATGTGATTTTAGCAGCCAATGAGAGCACTACACCTCAGTGATGACGTTTTTGAAACTTCTCTGTGTTCTGCACTGATTGGATGTCGCCAAAAGTGCAGAACAGTGATTGGATGGCCGCCAAAAGTGCAAGAAGGTGATTGGACGGCCGCCAAAAGTGCGGAGAGATGATTAGATGGCCGCCAAAAGGCAGAAAAGCCGTGAAAATGAAATGGGAAAAAGGCGTGTCGAACTAGAACCTCACTCGAACGAACAGTAAACTGTTCGGTTCAGTCCGAGTTCTAAAAATTCAAGACGTTCTACTAGAACTTATCTTTTCTAGAACAGTTCGATCAACACTAATGACGACACATAATGATCAGTTTCTGAGAAGCTAATTGATGGCTGCACTTCCTGGTGTCAGTCCTAAATGAGCCGGTCGGCAAAAACCAAAAAGGAAAAAAAGCCAATATATCTGTAAGTAACTAAAACATTATGAAATAACTTGGGGTGCTGCTCTAATTTCTGTTTTGGTCTATTTAAATTTTTGGGTCCAAATTTTTTTTTAAAAAACTATGTAGAAGAAAGCCCAACACCATTAAAAAAACAAAGTTTTTTTTCCCCGTGGTGCTTTCTGATAAATAACCCTTATAGATCCCACTCACCCCACTTCACAAGTAGAGGCTCCTCCAGGCTGCTGTGATCCACATAACAGGAGTAACTTTCGCCCTCTTGGGGTATCACTTCCAAGTGACCCTGATCTGATAGGTGCCGTCAGGATTGGGGAGGACTTGTGGTCTGTTATGGGGGAAAACCCGGGTTTTTTTTCTTATC
>JAODAL010068967.1:0-16572 GCA_025379985.1 Phyllomedusa bahiana
TATTTTTTTTTCGGGGCCGGGCCCTTTTCGGGAGCTTCGGGGCCCAAGGTCCAGCCTCATTTTAGCCACTTCCCAATTCTCATTCAAAGTGCTTTCAGCTATTCCATCCACTCAGCCACTGTGGGCCTTATCCTACTCTATCTATATACAGCTTATGGGGATCTACCAGTCACTAAGGGAGACATGTATGAATCGAATGTGTCAAATTTCATTTTCTCATATTTTTTTCAGTATATAATGAACATGAATGTATGAAAGTGTTTTTTGTGAGTTCATAAATGGTGTGTATAATTCATCATGCCTCACCTGTGTGTTTGGTGCATTACGGAACTTAGGCACATAAGTAATGCACCAAACATGTGTAAAGGCTATAGATACGCTGGAAATAAAAGAAAAGTCATTAGAAAAGCATATCAGGAAATATAAACTATGGGACTGATCTTGCTTGGTGGACCACAGGTCCCAGCAACACCTTTTATGTGCCGACTCTTGCTGTATTTGGAATAAAGGGTGAGAGCAGCAAAAATATATTTCAATTTTAATGTAGTAAAAATAAAAAATTATAAACTTTGTTTTTTTAATGGAAAACTAGTGTTAGATTCTATTAATTTAAAATACATTTTATAGGAGATATTGTTATATTTTTGGAATATTATATATTTTATATTAATTTTAAATACTATTTTTTAATTAAATTTAAATAATTAAATTTTATATAGTTTGATAATTATCAGAAATTACTTTGTACTGGTGTAAGCTGAAAAACAAGGGACTTTTTTCTCCTAACAGCAAATCTAGCTCCACTTTGACTCCTCAGCTTCAGGCAGACCACAATGCAATAGGTGGGCCTGTCCAAGCAGTAATGCGCCTAGTTTACCGAACCACATTCATATTACTAGTGTGGTGCGACACGTCCGAAGAAAACCCCCAGAACACCCCCTCATCTTAGGCGCATTAGAAAGTGTAGAGTCTTACGAACAATGCGTCTAACACATTCGTTTGGTGCATTAGACATCGTAGCCGCTCACTTAGGCACATTTTATGCCAGAAATGGGTGAAAACCCCTATCATACATGTTTCACTAAGTGCTCATTCTGCCCCTGCTCCTACATTGGTTCTTGTTGCCACTATGCCAAAACCTTTAATGAAAAACCAACTATTCTCAGCCACAAGCCTACAGATACTATAACTCCTGGAGCCCAGTGACACTGGCAGAGGCTGGAGGCACCGCTGTGTAAAATGACATGTCAGCCACACTGTACACAGAATAAAACAGCTGCATATAGTGCTGTGTGGGCAATAGTGGGGGCACAATAAATATAAGAGGAGTAGGACATTATCCCTTCACACTGGGATTTCATAGAAAACACAGGCATTGACTAAACAGACAAATCAGGAGACGTCACAAGTACTTTTTAAATGGAAACTGTCCCAATGTTTTTGCCCCAGTACCTGACGGCCAGACTCCAGCTGTTTTCAGTTGCTCAAAGAGCTGCCTCATTATGGCAAAAAACCCTACAGCTATAGCAAAGAATATTTGGTAGAGATAAGTTACCACAGCCAAATCTCAGGTCTCAGAAACCATTGAAACCAATTTAAAAAGTTCTGTGTCACAGATATAATAACGTGTTACATTTCAAGTTCAGCTTTGCTCAATCTGTGTTTTCCGTGCTGGGGCCTTCTGCTCATTATCTGTTCAAGGTCAGACTCAGGATCAATCATTTTTCTTCTTCTTTGTGATAATATAATGATAATTCTGTATTCAGTAAAGAAAATGAGGAAGGAGGTTTTTGTACGACTCTGTATCACTATGTGAGAGGAGTTCTGCTACTCTGCTGACAGTAATAATCTGCTGCATCGTCTTCTGTTGTTCCTCTGATTGTAAGAGAGAAACGAGTTCCGGACCCAGATCCAATAAACCACTCCGGGATCCCAGATTGTCTAGTTTCTGCATCATAAATGAGAAGCTTTGGAGGCTTCCCGGGTTTCTGTTGGTACCAGGCTTGAGCATCCTTTGAAACCCAACTGTAAAAGAGACTCTCACTGGATGTACATGAGATGGTGGCCGTATCTCCTGGAAACACTGAGATATAAGCTGGAGTCTGAGTCATCACAATCTCTCCACAGGAAACTTGGAGCAGAAAGAGAAGAGATAATGGTGAGAATCATTGATAGAAATGACCTGTGATCATTCTCCTCTTACTACATGTATGTACGGTAGTGCCCGTCGCTGTCAGCTGTACTCGCCATTCTGCTATATGCGCTCCCTGAGGAGTCGTATGTAGCAGAAGTGTCCCTGTCGGCGCACGGGTCATCGCAGCGCCCGAGCGCCGACAGTGACTCGAGTATAAGCCGAGGTAGAGTTTTTCCGCTTATTTTTTGGGCTGAAAAACTCGGCTTATTCTCGAGTATATACGGTAGATTAGACTTTTAGAGATGTGACGATAGCAATTATCTTTAACTATTATTATTATTATTATTATTATTATTATTATTTCTAATATGGCAAAGTAGGTGTTTTACACTTTTACTTGTAATTGCAGTGCCCCTAGTTACTTGACCATTAGGGGGTGCAATTGCTTGTACACTGTTCTGCATTATTATTATATTGCAGGACAGTGTACAAAAAAGTGCTCTTTTATATACACGTGTTTGTCGCAGCCTCTAAGGAGTTAAAGGGGTTGTATCGCTACAAAGATCATATCTCAGATTATGGGGACAGTAAAAATAAGCAATTTTGTAATTGGGTTGCATTACCCCAGTTACTTGGTTTAGTAGATATGAGCTTTTCTGTGAAGCTGTTTGCTATTTCTGTTGCGAGTCGGGACATGCGCCCGTTTATGTGACTGGCTAGTTGGGACACTCCCCGGTCGGATCCCGCCCCTGGCTACTCCCCTTGAACTGTGATTGGCTGACTGACATTTCATTCAGCCTGTTAGGACACATCCCCAGACCGGAAACGCCCCAGACACGCCCCCTGCTCTGTGATTGGCTGTCTGCACACTCTGTGTTTACTCCCCTCTGAGCTGTTAAAACCGAAAGTAAAGCCATCTATGTGAGAGGTTTGCTGGCTGTATACTCATATCCCAGCTCTAAGGTGAACGATCTGACTAATTACTGACTGTTTAACTCATAGATTCCCTCATATAACACAGTGCTACATCCTGTGCTTCCTCCATATAACACAGTAACAGAGTCTCCTGTCTGATAACAGGTTGAGAGGAGGGGGGAGGGCAGTGTGCATTCATCCATATAACACAATCTTAGTCTCCTGCCTGATAACAGGGGGAGAGGAGAGGAGAGGGCAGTATGCATTCCTCTTTATAACCCAGTCTGCTGCCTGGTAACAGAGGGGAGGAGGGGGGGGGGCAGTGTGCATTCCTCTATATTACACAGTCACACAGTCTCCTGTCTGATAACGGAAGGGGAGGGCAGTGTGCATTCCTCACACTTGTTTCGTAAGTTCAGGCTGAGAGTATAACTGGTTATAGCACAGCAAGGAGCTTTGGAGCCTGAAGCCTCTGCAGACACATAAGAACACTGCAGGAGGCTGCAGAGCTGTCCAGACAACCTTCTGCTTCCCTTGCCTCACACACAATTGTAATGTCACAGGTCTTCAGTGAGGAGAGACACGCCTCCTGGCAGGAGAGACTCGACCATGGATTTTGAATTCTATCTCATAGAATCAGCTCAAGAACACCCCTTTAAGATGCAATGATCTGAGTTGTCTCTGATCCCAATTGCTAGCGGATCTCATTAAGGGGTTACAAGAAGCCAATTAATAGGTGGTACACAGCTATACAATGACAGAGCGGATCCGGGTTCAGCACAATCTAAAACACAGAATTATTCTGAAGCTGTGGCCGGGATTCCTGTTAGACAACAAGATCCACAATATTCATCATCCAGCCTGAGCCACTGTGATATATCTGGGGCATTCTCACACTGTCAAGACTCAGTTTAAACTGTGTATTAGACAGTGTTAGTAAATCTGCCCCGGTGTCTTTCCCAAATGCAGACACATGAGCTGAGTGTTTAGGAAAACTAAGTAATTGGAACTGGCATCTTTTTATAAATTGTGATCTTCAATATACCGTGTATGCTCGAGTATAAACTGAGTTTGTCAGCACAAAAAATGTGCTGAAAAATCTCCCCTCGGCTTATACTCGAGTCATTGTCGGCACTCGGGCGCTGCGATGGCCCAAGCACTGGCAGGAAGACTTCAGTTATATGTGACTCCTCAGGGAGCGCATATAACTGAAGGCCGAGTGAGCGCACAGTGTCCTGACGCTGCGGTGGTCCGGGCACTGTCAGCTATCTCTTCCCCTGTATGCGACTCCTCCGGAGCGCATATAGGTGAAGGAATACCACTGCGGGGCAGAGAACGAGCGCTCCCTGCTCCGCATTGAACTCCGGGGGGTTTGCGATTCGCGGCTGCCCGGGATTTCCGGCACAGGCAGCATGTGTCATCACGCTGCGTGCGCGGCCTGATGACATCACTCGCCTGTGCCGAGAAGATGCAGGAGAGCGTGCGGGAGGCCGGACAGCGAGGAGGCGGAGCAGCGAGGGAGATGGAGCAGCGGGGAGCCAGGTAGTGGTTTTTTTTATTTTTTTAAACTACCTACAGCCTGCCCTATACCTGCCTTAATACCTGCCTACAGCCTGCCTATACCTGCCCTGTACCTGCCTCCCAGCCTGCCTATACCTGCCATATACCTGCCTACACTGCCTTTACCTGCCTACAGTCCGCCTATACCTGCCCTATACCTGCCAAATACCTGCCTACGCCTGCTTCTATACCTGCCTACAGCCTGCCCTATACCTGCCCTATACCTGCCTACAGCCTGCCCTATACCTGCCTACAGCCTGCCCTATACCTGCCTACAGCCTGCCATATACCTGCCTACAGGCTGCCCTATATCTGCCATATACCCACCTACAGCCTGTCCTATACCTGCCTACAGCCTGCCCTATACCTGCCTACAGCCTGCCCTATACCTACATATGGGGCCATATACCTGCCTATTACCTGCGTATGGGGCCATATACCTGCCTATATTCTGCTTATGGGGGACATATAACTGCCTATTACATGCATATGGCCCTATGGGGCCATATACCTGCCTATTGGGACATATACGTGCCTTTTGGGACATATACCTGCCTATGGGGCCATATACCTGCCTATACCTGCCTATGGGGCCATATATCTGCCTATAACTGCCTATGGGGGACATTAAACTGCCTATGTAATTTTATTGATATCCATTTTTATTTTTAAAATTTACCAGTAGCCGCTGCATTTTTTTACCCTAGTCTTATACTCGAGTCAATAATTTTTCCCGTTTTTTGGGGCAAAAGTAGATGCCTCGGCTTATACTCGGGTCGGCTTATACTCGAGTATATACGGTAAATTTTCCTAACAGTCATAGAATGTAATAAATATAATGTTTTCCACATATGATCATCTCCAGAAAGATAACAAATCAGCAGCAATAATCTAATGTGCTCTCCTCCCCTTCCTTCCCCCACCCCGTGATTTGGGAGATAACTCCATTATATTCTTGTCTCTTATATCTTAACAATTGAGGAGTAATTTCATCCTCTTTCTTCTTTCCTCTGTTTAGAGATAAGGCTATGAATACACAGCACAGAAATCGCTAAAAATCCAATTGAATAACATTCACATAGACTTTAATACAAAAAATGACCTGTAGTCTCTACCCAGGTGGTCTTTTTTCTGCTCATTTTCTGGTGCTCATTTTTAGGAACATGTTATAAAAACCGATGTAAACCACCAGGAGGGTTTTAGGCTTCTTTTGTCATGTTTTTGGATGAAAAACTACCCAGGGGGGTTAAAATTGTGCATAAATTACTACCCTGACTGAAAACAATTAAAAAAAGGTCCATAAATGTCCAAAAAAGTTACATAAAATGCAACAAAAAATTAAAACTGCAGAAAAAACGACTGGTTTTGACAAGAACCTGACAAAAAACTCAGTTTTATGAACGGTTTTAGGATTTGGTTTTCTCTGAGTTTTTTGTCCTATGCTATGTGGCCCTAGCCTAACTCTCAGACATTACATTGCCCTTGTTATTTGATTGGTTTTATCCTTCTTGAAGAGTAGAAAAATTGCACTAAAGAAAACGACCGTACACTGTAACCTGTTCCTGGATTGATCCTATTTGACCCCATGTGTCTCTTCTCCCAATATGTTTCCCTCTGTCTACATATCAGAATTCCTCAGGGGAGATTTTCCAACAAGGCAGAATCATTTTGTTCCTCTGACAGGGCAATTGGTGTTGGTGCTAAATCCTGAGACGTGAAGCAAATCCTGCCATTCATCATAGTGCAATTGCTCATGGTTTAAGGGTCTTACGCAGCAAAACACTCCAACCATGATAATGTTATCCATTAACTTGCACTCTGTGGGCAACATGTATAAAATTTGGCGTTTAAATGGCAAATTTCATGCACCTAATAACGGCATAGAATGCGCCTGGTTTATGAACCCGCTCAACAACAGGTCATAAATCAGGTGCATTCTAGCGCTAGCACAACATTTCCGGCATACATGCCCCCCTGTTTGTGTTCCTCTGATGTACTCAATAGGATGTTTTTCCTGAGGAATTCTGATACACAACCAAAAGGAATGCATATGGAGAAAGGAGAAAAGGCCTACTGGGTGAAACCAGAGGCAGCTCCATCTAAGGCTGACCTTTTTGGGGGGATTGCAGTAACCATCAATAAGGGTAAGATTAGTAAGGACAGGGGCAGTGTAAT
Source organism: Phyllomedusa bahiana (assembly GCA_025379985.1). NCBI lineage: Eukaryota > Metazoa > Chordata > Amphibia > Anura > Hylidae > Phyllomedusa > Phyllomedusa bahiana. The sequence goes on from JAODAL010068967.1 coordinate 6,785, forward strand.
AATTCTTGTTTGATGATATATAAGACACAAGAAAATAATGGATGTATCTCTTGAATCACAATAGGAGGATATTGGATGCCCCATGTTTATTACTGGTGTGAACTTTTTACCTTTTTTTTGGATGACTATTACAAGTACAAATTTTTCATTTTTAAAAAATTTCAACTAAAGTTTATTTAATATTTTGTAAAAACCTGCTAATTCCAGTGATATAGTTATTTCCGATCTATAGCAGTTGTATAGATACATGAAGTGGTGAAACTATACAAACCACTATCAGGAGTGTATAGGAGCATATCCCAAAGCTGGTGGAGGAGAAGGAGAGTATAGCAGACAGTTGCTCACTTCTGAATAGTGATGTAAATCAGGGGCATGTGACCACTACAGCCAATCAGAGGTGACATCCCATTCAGCAGGAGATAGGAAGAAAACAGATGACTTGGAGAGACTCTGCAGAGCCAGTGATGGAAGGAAGGAAGGTGAGGAAGTTGTTTTGTTTTTTTTTGAGCAGCAGAACTTTATTATTTTATTTTTCAGTAACATGGATAACCCCTGTAACTTACCAGTTACTCAAAATAGGTTGATCCAGAATTCAGATGCTCATTATCAACATTGGAAAGAGTCAAGACCCAGAGTCTTCCTAACTATCGTCTGTGCTCCTGTGTCTATGTATGTCCCATAATTTACACACTGTGATACTAGACTGGACTGAGATTGGTGGCATGCCCCTTGGGGGGGGATCAGAAACTCATTATTTCTGTAACGGTGCTCCCAAAGCCCACATGCCGGGTTACAGGAGCACTGACCCCCCCCCCCAAAACCCTGCAGGAGTGGGGGCCAATACCCCCAGTGTCGGCCAAAAGGCGCACTGCAGCTCTGTCACTACTACTCATACTCCTCGCTCCTACCGACTGCCTTTAGGGGCGGTGGTGCGCGAGCGGCAGTTCAGTTAAATTTAAAGGGTCAGCACACCGGTGATTTGCTATCACCAGGTGCTGACCCTGTTTAAACCCTGCTCTTTCCTGAATTCCTTGCCAGATCAATAGTGTCCTAATGCCTTGAGAGAAGGCATTCCTGAAGTTGTTTCTTGTCTTACTGTACTGTGCCAGTTGCATCGGTGCCTCGACCATGAACCTTTCCACCCTTTCCTGACCTTCCTGCAAAGTCCCCAACTAGAGCCTGCCTCAAGATTTTTTTACCATGCTGCACACCCCGGTGCCACCCCCCAAACATGTCATGGGTAGTGGGGCCTTGTAGTCTCTAACCACAGCAACCCACTCCCGCCTTGCGCGGGCTTTGGTGAAAATCAGGACCTACTTAGACTCTGCTCCCCTGCATGACTTATACCACTGCTTGCTGTGGGTCCAGAGGATCCCCTACTCCAGGGCCCTTACAATTTCCATCAATATTTTTTGGGATCCCCCTTTTGTGGGCAGTAAAGGGGAAAAAACCAATCAGCATTCTCTCCTCATTTACTCATGTTTCACGCTGGAGTTTTACTTTATAAGTCATTATAACTTTTAACTTTATCTCATTTTAGCACCACAGCAAGATATTCATCTGCAAACTCCCAATCCGATTTTATCTATATAGTGACCAAAGGGCATTAACCCCTTAATGACCCTTGATGTATGAGCATGTCCCAGGGTCGCTAAGGGGCTATGTAGGGGCTACATAGCTGCCGGGTCAGCTAATATTTGCAGCTAACACCCGGCGTTTACAGTGTGGGATGGTGCTGGCGCCATTCTGCGATGTTTAAACATTAGACATAATGGAAAACATTATGCGACACGTTCCTCACTCCAATCGCAACTCCCACAAACGAAATCACAGAGTTCTGAAACGGTTAAAATGGCAGAGGCCCTTTCCCTCAGTGCCATGTTTTTTGTTTTACTACTTTCCTGCCCCAGCCCAAACTTGTATCCCTAATGCATTGTAAACACAATGCATTTAAGGTGATAAAAAATTATCACGCCACCTGCTAGTGAAGCACCCTAGGGGGACTCAAAGTTAAAGAAAAAACAAAAAACACATATTTACACATATTTGGTATTGCCGCATCCACAAAAGACTGATCTATTAAATTATAACATAATTTATTCCGTATGCTGAACATCGTAGAAAAAAAAAAATTCCAAACACCAAGGGTGACATGTATGAATCTCGCCGCGTCAGAACGCACGTTTTCGCCAGTTTTCTGGCAAAATGTGCGTCTCATGTATGTCGGCGCCGAGGTGCGCTCATACATGCGGTGTAAAGCCCACCGCGCCTCGCCAGTGTGTGAGGCGCAGCACGGGGTCTTAGGCGCAGTGCGGGACTGCGCCTCATATTCGTCGTCCGAAGAGGTGCACTCAGACATGCGGTGAAAAGTTCACCGCGCCTCGCCAGTGTGTGGGGCGCAGTGCGGGACTCAGGAGCAGAAGGGACTGCGCCGAACATGTATTCCGAATAGAGACAGGCTGGAAATCAGCGAGAAATCATTTAAACATGTCCGTGCGGCATGGAGTATGAATCAAAAAAATCGCCTCTATTAGGTGAAACATTATCAGAAAAAGAGCTCAAACCCACTAAAAAAATAAAATGAATAAAATCACTTCTAAAAATCAAGAACGGCACTATATCAGGAATTTGGATATTGGGAAAATTTTGGGAAATACAGTAATTCAAATTCTGTAAGCTCTTCTCTTTGGTCGGCAGAAGGCATCCAATCAGAATAGGAGCAACAGGGACCCATTCTAACCTATGGAGAAGTATTGACCAATCAAATTCAAAGGCGGGACAGTACAAAAAGTAAAAGGCGAAAAGGGGTGATTGGTTAGCTAGGGGGGGGCTTGGTTTCTCGGCCAATAAGCCGAGTACTTGTCCCATTGTGTCAAGGAGAATCGGGCGCTGAAATTCGGTCTCAGCGTTTGAGCATGGTATTTTAAATAAATGTTTTTATTAAGTGTAAAACATTCTCTGTAAAAGAGTAAAAACCTTTTAAAAACTTTACATTAAAAAATCAATAACAAGCCTTTTGTCGCTGAGCCCGGCGTTTATAAGGGAATGGGTATTCGAAATTGCCGGGAAAATCTAATTTAAATTTTTTAAAGCTTTTTTCCTTTGGTGGCCCAAAAACCAAAAATCAGATTGGGAGCGGGGGAGGGGGACCCTTTAAACTATGGAGAAGTTGGCCCAAATTTTTCATTCAAAGGCTGGACAGCAAAATTTCAGAAAAAGGGAGAAAAGACTGTTTTTTTTAGTGCGGGGGCTTGGTATTCGGCCCAACAAGGGCGAGCTTTTGTCCCATTGTGTTATGGAGAATCGGGGAATGAAAATTTGGTTCAGCGCCGTGCGGCATGGGTATGATTAAAAAAATCATTTTTATTAGGGTAAATATTTTTGAAAAAGAGTGAAACCCTTTTAAAAACATTCTTTTTTTTTTCTTATTTTGTTATACCCTCTATTGAAACAGTGGCAACGAAATAAAAAATAAAAAAAGAATTTTTGAATTAAAATTTTTTTTTTTTCCCCCTTTTATTGTTTTTTATATACAATCGTACAACTTAGGAGTATTTCTTTTATTTCTGGCATGTCGTTTTATTTTTGATTTCATTAGAAAAAAAAGAGGTCGCTCGCTCTCCTTGGTCCAAAAAAACCGCCTCTTTTAATTAGCCAAACCAAAGAGTCGCTCTGCATTTTTTTCCCCCTAGAACTTATGAGAGGTGTCCTTTAATTGGTAAGCGGCGACCCTTTTCCCCCATCCAAAACACAGTACTAGAATATTTCCTAGACGTAATAATTTTGGGGCCTTCTATCACGCCCTTTTTCTCCCTTCGAAATGGGCATACATATGATTGGTGGATTATATCTGCCCCCTGGGCTAACCAAACAGTCTTTTCTGTTTTTTTTTAATGTATTTTGAACTGTCGCTTGTATTTGGGGGGTCCTACTTCCTTGTTTAATGGTTACTGTCGCCCCTATTCTGATTGGTGGTTTTTTCCGTCCAATGAGAAGAGCTTAAATTTTTTTAAAATTATGTATTTCCCCGGCAATTTTCTATTCCCCAATTCCTGATGTAGCCCCGGTTCGGCGACAAACGCGTTGTAGGGATTTGATTGTTTTATGTTTATAGAAGGTTTCAGCTTTTTTAGATAATTTTTAACCTAATAAAAATGATTTTTTAATCATACTCCAGCCCATGACGCTGGAGGAGATTTTTTTGCCCGATCTCCTATAGAACAATGGGCAAGTAGCTCCGCTCTGTTTGGGCCCAAAAAAGCCAACCCCCCGTTTGTTAACCAATAGCTCTTTTTCCCCTTTTTCATGTATTTTAAAACGTCCCCCTTTGAATTTGTCGGTCAATATTTTTTCCATGGGTTTTAAAATGGCCCCTGGTCTTTTTGATTGGCCGGTTGCCAACCCCCCGCTAGCTAACCAATCACCCTTTTCTCCTTTTTCGTATTTTACTGTCCGCCTTTGATTTTGATGGTAAATACTTCTCCATAGGTTATAATGGGTTTACTGTCGCTTATTTGTTTTGGGTGGTTTCTTCGACCCAAAGAGAAAAGTTTCAGAATTTTAATTATGTTTTTCCCCGGGAATTTCAAGATCCTAAATTTTGATTGTAGCCCGTTCTAGATTTTTTTGGAAAGTGATTTTTTTATTTATTTTATTTTTTTTTGAAGGTTTGAGCTCTTTTTCAGAGAATGTTTTACACCTAATAAAGGCGATTTTTTTTTATTCATACTCCATGCCGCACGGAGCTGAGCGCCGAGATTTCTCTTGCGATCTTCTATATGTTTCCTCTCATGTTCCGTTCTCGCTTCACTTCGCCTCCGCCAGATCATTTAGACCAGAATCAACTAGGTCTGCCTGTCGGAGCTGGCGAGCGTTGCAATGCGCCGCACTTTGCCGACCCGCGATCGTACATGCCTCGGAGTTTTCGAACGTGCCGCGTCCCGCCCCAGAACGCCCACACCACGCCCATTGCACGCCCCTTCATGTTAGGCGCAGCCGAAAGTGGCGAAGGCTGCGCCTAACATCGCATCCCTGCGTCTGACAGGGGATTCGGACCGGTGAGGCGCAGAATGCGCCAGAAATCGGGCGCAAATCTCGATCATACATGTCACCCCAAAATTGTATTTTTTGGTCATTTCACGTCTTCTAAGAATTGGAATAAAATTGATTTAAAAAAAATTGCATTTATTCCAAACTGGTACCAATTAAAAGTACACTTCAACACACAAAAAATGCCCCTCACTCAAGCCCATAGGTGTTAGTACAAAAAGTTATTGGTTGCAGAAAATGGAGCCATGCCGCAAATTTCAAAAATCGAAAATGTTTTGATTTGTTTTACGGTACCAAAACATAACAAAAACCCTACATGTTTGTTGTTGCTAGAATCATATTAAACTTCGGAATTCAGAGAACACATCATTTATACCAGAGAGTGAATGTCCTAAAAAAAGAAAAAAACACAATTTTTTTTGTACAATTATGTCCCACTTGGAACTTTTTTGCGGTTTCCCAGTAGATTCTATAGCACGGTAAATAAAACCATTAGAAAAACAAAAGTCGTCATATGTCTAGGTCGGTGGAAAAATAAAAAAGTGATGGCTCTTGGAATGTGAGGAGGAAAAAATGAGCGTGTCAACCAAAGAAAAAAACCCCGCAAAGGTCCTTAAGGGGTTAATTCCTTTCAACTTTTCCAACCCATTCCTGGAGTGCAGCTTTTTCCTTTTTCTTCTTTTCTCTCTGAGAATACAGGTCTTACCTAATACACATGTAATAACTGAATCTCATGATTTATACAAATCTATACAAAGCCGTGTTATCATAGTCAAACTAAACTCTATTTTATCTGTAGATCTCCTGCAGCAAAAAACTGAAAAAAATGTCACACTTCCAACTATTTATGAGATAATATAAGAGTCAATGTCCTGTTGCTCTATAGAACAGCTCTTCTTTATAGCTGAAGGGAAGGTTATACAATGTACTTGTATGTAGGAGGCCAGGAAAAATCCTTGAAAAAAAATCCTTATCCCAGCCCATGAGTTTTACTATATGATAGGATGATGTGTGATCTGGGCTCTGATTTTTTTGTTTATCCTGTATAATCTGTTTAATCTCTATTTATTCTGCCACTTTCTTATTTTTTATATCAAGCATCATTGTAACATTATTTGTACTTGAAACTTAACTTTTAGTGAACCATAAAAAATTATTGTTAAAAAATTCTTTCTAAGCATTAAAAATTTCAGTTGGTTTTTGTCTTCAGGTATTTAGAAACTCTCTTTTTCTTGTTTCGGTTCTTCTTTCCTCTTTCTGATTAAAAATTGATGTTTCCACAGTAGATGGAGCGCATAGACTTAAATGTATCATAATATAACCTTCATTTTCCCTAGGAGAAGAAGAATATACTATATTAAAAAAGTTATTTTTCATATCTCCAATGATAAGTGCTAGTTTGGGCGGCCTTGGTTAATTTTTTGGTAACTATTTATTAACCCATATGTTCATTCTCAGAATACATTATTTGTCCTTTAGGCAGGATTGGAAATCTCAATGGGTATATCTACATATGGCAACACATAAGCCGTGGTCGCATGTTTTTTGGAACAAAGCTTTGTGAAAAAAGAAGCAGCAGAGGCCGGGAACAAAATTGCTAAAGAGGTTTTCACACAGCCCCTCTGATCAGGTAGCAATAATAAAACAGTCACCTGAGAGCTGTATACTGAATTCCCATAGAAGTGAATGGAGAGGATGGCCACAAAAACAAATTGTGTGGGTTTTGTTGGTTGCTTCATCTCCTCATAAAATTAGAATAATAAGTGATCAAAAAGTTATTCGTCATTAGTGCGCAGGTGTCTCAACAGGCAAAGTACAAATCACCATCCCATAATGAAAAAGTATAAGAGTAAATCCACAGATGTCTGTTGTAGTTTCACAGAAGCTGGAGATCTTGAGGTCGGACACTACTGCACTGATGGTTATCACAACACAGGGGAACAGTACTATGGAAGCAGGTACTTACTATAAGTAGCCAATGGATAAAACTGCAGTGCAGTCACCAGAGGACAGTGCTGTGGTGGCCGAGACACTGATGCAGCATTTTATGTATAAAGAGCATCTACTACAAAGAAGAGTATCATCAGGTGGAAGATAACTGTGACTGAATGATGGAAGAAGGGAGGCGAGGAAGGAGCAGCCGCGGGAACAAACATTCCACTCCTTACACCATAAATAAGACAACAAACAGAAAACTTGGATGAACAGGCCGTGGGTTTTATTGCAGGGATAACTAATGTATTCATAGTATTTAATGAACTTCACAACTACAATAAACATTAAGGGCGACATGTATGAACAGGGCTGTGCCAGGTGTCTGCCGTGCTGTAAGCGAAAAAAAAAAAACTGTTATGGCTTTGTTTTATAGATGTATGAACAGTTGTATGTTTAACTTGGTTCATTCTGCACCAGACACAACACTTTTGAATGTGCCAAAGATGTGAGGGGAAAGGTGGTGTGTCACACCAGATTTGTACGATTAGACACATTTATGAATGTGTAATGCCAAAACTAGGTGCAAAACTGTCAGTACCAACCGGACTAAGTTAAAAAAGGTCTGATTGGGCCCAAAGTTGTAGTAGACGAACTAGAATTGCCATTAGAGCATAAAATATAATTCTCAACTAATGCCACAAAAATAATAAAAACTAATTTATGATAATTATCAATCTACATAAAATTAAATAATTAAAAATTAATATTAAAGTATATAATATCCAAAATATCTAAGTATCTTCTATAAAATATATATAAAATTATATCATCTAAAATTTATAATAAATTAAATAATATGAAACATTTAAAAGAAAAAAGCATCTATCATAAATCCTGTTCTCAGTCGGTATTTGTGGAGTTAATGCAGCGTTATCAGTGATTCCAAACACATCATAGCAGGTTAGACATAAAAGAAAAAGCGTTAGAATTGCATGTCAGTGAGAAGAAACTATGATAGTGATCTTGCATGGCGCACCATAAAGGTATAGCATGGCCCGAGCTGTCAGGAATTCAGTGGAGTATTTTCTAGCACCAACCATTGCACTTACAATGCAGCACATATAGGCTTTGCGCCAACATTACCCTGTGATCCACCTATGATAGCACAAAATGTATGAACTGCAGTAGGGCAGGTTTATACTGGCGCATTCTACACTGCTCTAAAGCTACTTAGAACTGATGTATCTGCGCCAAGTTCATACATGTCATACACTCAGTTTTCTTTTATTTCAGCAATAATGGTATTCTCACATGACGTATCACAAATACTCTCCGAAGGGCGCGCTGCAAATACGCTTCAAACAATTGTCACGTACTGCACTCTAAGTGCAGTGTAAAATCATCGTAATCGTTCAGACATGTCAGTTCTTTGAGGCGCTTACACGCCGAGAAATACAAGAAATCAGCCTCCTTACATTGTGCAGGGTTTAAGCTCTGAAATTACGCACTAGTAAACGATTAATTTCAAAGCATAAATAGAGGCATTTACGGTCCGAAAAAGTGCACAACACAAATAGCCCGTGTGAACCTACAGATTTTCTATATTTATGATTGTGGCAGAAATTTGGAAAAACTTCCAAAAAATGTGTTTCAGAGAAAAAAAAAGTAGGTTAAATAAATTTCATCATATAAATATGAGCTTAGAGGGCATCAGTCAAGGACCCTCCCGCTTCACAGCATGGGAAATAGTGACTAAGGAAAAAGAAAGTTTAAAAAGTCATAAGTCTCAAGACTGGATTCATACAAAGTGGCTTATTGGTTGCTATAGACTCTGATAGGTTGCTATATGCTCTGATAGGTTGCTATATGCTCTGATAGGTTGCTATAAGCTCTGATTGGTTGCTATGGGCTCTGATTGGTTGCTATGGGTTCTGATTGGTTGCTATGGGCTCTGATAGGTTGCTATAACCTCTGATTTGTTGCTATGGGCTCTGATTGGTCGCTATGAACTCTGATTGGTTGTTTTGGCTCTGATTGGTTGCTATGGGCAACAAACAGTTTTACTGCTAGACATTTTTGTTCCATTGCTCCAACACATTTTCATGGTTTTGTTGAGGGGAATTTTGCTTAGTAATTATTTTAGTTTAAAAGATTTTGTGGGCCCGGGTGTTACTTTGCAGTTTGGGAAAATCTTGTGATTTGTCTGCTCTGGGAATAATGTTTTTTTCTGGCATTCTCATAGACTTTTCTAAAGGGCTTCACACATTTTTAGGAAATTCGATGGATAAGATGATAATATGTGAAGAAGTCAATAAAACACATATAACAGGTAAAAATAAGTAGAAGAACAGGAATGTTTAACAAGCATTTTATAACAATGACAAAATTGTGATTTCACCCTAAATATTACTACAGCAGGAAAAGGGCCATTTATATAATTATACGGGACATACTAAAAGGCATGAACAAAAAGAATGAACATTATTACTAAGTAATAAAGTGCCATGGAGAAGTAAAGAAGATTTCAGGGGCTAAAAAGAAGATTGAATAAATAGAATACAAGATAAGTTTATAATGGAATGAACAATTATATATTAGAAACAGGTGTCTAGCACTTTACCTGTGCATGATAGGTGGGGAATGAAGAGGATATATAGGCAATTTAGAGTGAAATGAACACATATTCCACCTAAACAAGTGCCTAGCACTTTACCTGCGCATGATAGGTGGGGAATGAATATGATATATAGTCAGTTTAGAGTAATGAAACATATTCAAGAAACAGGGGATACACATTTAAAAGG
>JAODAL010068968.1:0-16570 GCA_025379985.1 Phyllomedusa bahiana
AAAAAAAAAAAATAAAAAAAAATTAAATATTTTTTTTTTAAAAAAAAAAAAAAAAAGGGGGGAAAAAAAAAAAAAAAAATTTTTTTGGGGAATATAGAGATTCGCTAAAGATTATTTAAAACCAGGACTGTATCTAGAACAAGGGGGATCCTCTACGTCTGAGGAAAGAAAGTTTTACTAAAAAAAAAGGGATATTTTATGTAAGAGCAGCGAGACTGTGGAACTCTCTGCCAGAGGAACTTGTCATGGTGAATTCCTAACAGAGTTCAAGAAGGGCTTGGATGCATTTCTGGAGCGTGATAATATAACAATTTTATAGGGACTAGGATTCTGAAGAAGGGTCTAGATACATTTCTAGATGTAATATAACAAGTTATAGTGATTTAGGATTCTGGAGGGGGGTCGTTGATCCAGGGATTTATTCGATTGCCAGATTGGAGTCAGGAAAGGAATTTTTTCCCTAACATGGGAAACAATTGGCTTCTACCTCATGGGGGTTTTTGCCTTCCTCTGGATCAACACTTTAACACTTTAGCAACACTTAGCAAATGGGCTGAACTGGATGGACGTATGTCTTTTTTCGGCCTGACAAACTATGTAACTATGATTGTATCTCCATCTCTCACAATGACCCAGAGGATCTACATATTCCCGGCTACCCGTTACACATGGCAGTACAGAACAATGATAAACAGGGGGAAAGAAATAAGTGTTAATAATAATAATCTTTATTTAATTAGCGGCAACATATTCCGCAGCACTTTACAATATAGAGGGTATAAGCACAGACAAACTGACATTACATTATAAAAAAGCAACTTGTAAATCAGACACAAGGTGTGAGGGTCCTGCTCGCAAGAGCTTACAGTCTATGGGTATATGAGTGAGACAAAGGGTATATGAGTGAGACAAAGGGTGAGAAGTGCTTGGTTTACAATGGTCCAGCCATGTTACATAAATATGGGGTAGTTTACATAAAAAGGGATTAATCTGTCTCCCAGGCAGCACATCTAAATACAGATAAGTACCTGTGAGTGCCCAAGTGCAGGGAGTGACGGATGTGTTTGACAGAAATTGGGGGGGTTAACGATTAGTAGGCCTGCCTAAGAAAATTAGTTTTCAGAGTGTACCTAAACCTATAACGGTTGTGAGTGTGCCTGATCATATGGGGTAACATGTTCCAGAGAATCGGTGCAGCATGTGCAAAATCTTGGAGACGGGCATGTGAGGTTTGGATGACAGAGGCATCTAATCTCAGATTATCAGCAGAGCGGAGAGACTGGGTAGGATTGTATACAGAGATGATGGAGAAGATGTAGGGGGGTGCAGTACTGTGGAGAGCTTTATGGGTGAGAGTGACGAGTTTATGTTGTATTCTGTACTGAATGGGCAACCACTGCAGTGACTGACACAGGGTAGAGACATCAGTATGAATGTTGTTTTCCCCCTCTTACAAACTGCCTCAGCATGAAAATCATTACTAAAAAGACAGCCATAAGAAACTCATTTTCTAGATTAATCATTACCCAGATTTCTCTTTCCAGGACAGGTCTACCCATAATGCCCATGACAAAAGTTTTTATATATTTCATTGCTGTTATTTTTTTATGTATTACATGCATAATTTCAACATTATCTAAACCAATGGTTCTCAGAGTATAAGATGGACCTCCCACCAATTAGAGACAATTTTATGCCCCTTGACTGATGGCATTTGGTGAAGGTCCTCTGTACACCAAACAAATGCATCCATATATAGATTTGTGAAGGTAGAGAGGTTTGAATCAATATTGTGTTATATGTATTAACTGTGAAATCCCAAGCTTTTCTCCTGTGTGAATTCTCTCATGTTTAAACCAGACTTGATTTCTCTGTAAATGATTTCCCACATTCTGCACATAAAAGAAGGTTTTGTCCTTAAAAGTCATCTCAGCTAAAATGGAATCGACTCCATTTTGTCAAGAATGTGCAGCAATTATGAAGAAGTAAGATGGCTCAGGATGTGACCACTTGTTATTTTGTTTCCTCAAAGATGTGACCTCCAGCTATTGTCCCCCTTTTTCCTGAAGTTCGTTTCACTGGAAAATCACTGAAGTTTTGGCTAATGCAATCCCAGAGACTTTTTCCCCCAGAGACAACGTGGACCAATAAACTGTACTTAACAGCTGCCTAAATATGGACATACATTGCGCCTGCGTTTATCTTGATTAGAGTTATACAAATATGTGTGTAAGGCTTTGCTTTGTCAGAATTGCTTGGAACATGAAAGAAATTTGACCCAGAACTCTTGTGTCTGACTCAGTTTCTAATCGGCCGATACATGTTCCTCTGATCGTGATTTGGAATACCGGGGCAAACGGGTGACCCCAATGTTGGTAAACGACCCCCAACATTATGGCGCCCAACGTGGGGCGTGACCTGAGGGTGGATCTAGGACCCCCGAGGACCCGAACCTGCCACGGGCGTTTGAGGACCGGAGGATATCAAATTGAGGACTGCAGCCTCTAAAGGTCTCGGTAAGTTGATGCATCTATATGTATTTAACTACCGTTGGCCATTTGATGTCTCCCGGTTAGTAGATTGTTGTGTATCTGGTCCGCGGGTGGTTTCCAAATAAAGTGACTCAACCTAGACAACTTTGATCCAGCCCGGTCACTTTTTCGAACTTTGTTTTGCTGTGACTTTCCCAGTAGTTCGGATTGTCACGTTTTGTAGTCACGAACCCCTTTGCCCGGTATGGTTGCTGAAATATAGTGGGAACCTTGACAGTCTCTAAGGTTAATTGTTGAGTGGTGCGGGAGTCTCCGGGTTATTTTAGGACAAGATCTGTATATTGCTAGAATATTCAGGTGGGTCCGGGTTGGAATAATTAAACTAGGATTATTCTGAAACATATAAAGTATAAAATATATGTTCTGACAAAGACCGGGAGGGTACGGTCCCCACATTGTGGCAACAAAGGGTGGGACTATTGTTGGTTAGGCTAGGGACCTTTTTATTATTTTGATAGAATCCTTGTGTTGTGAGACCGGGATCTGGGCACAGGCCGGTGGCCACGGCTGTGTAGTCTTTGTCAGGTTTGGAGACTCCCCAAGCATAGAACACCAAAATGTTTAAGATGCTTCACAAAGAGCATAAGTTGCCTGAAGGGGCAGAGACTGTTGAAGAAATTGTATGTAGAAAAGAAGGGAAAAAGTATGTGAAAAATGCATTCAAAATGTATAAGTTGGTGGGATTGCCAAAGAAGGGAAGATTGCAGCCATCTAAATGGCAAGAGGTAGTGGAGAATCAAAGAGGGCAGTTATCTGACAAAGGATGGTTGGAGATGGCACAGGCTCACCTCCGAGTGGCCAAAAGTTTGCAAAAAGAAGGTTTTGTGGAAGTTGAAAGTGTTGGAGGGAAGGATAAGGAAGAAAAACTGTATGGATAAATTTTTCTGTTTTAGTTAGGTAAGAAAAAACTGCATTCAGGGTTAATTTTATATTCAAGCTACATCACTTGTTATCTTTCACACTGAAATTCTGGCAGAGTGTATAACCTTGGCTTCGATTCAAAGCCTCTGTTAGGGGGGGTAGCTGCTGCGGGGACATTTCTCCCCTCGGCTCTAAGGTGTAATGAGAAATTATAGCGCTCAGTCAGAAGCAGTCGTGTAGTTTGATCGAAGAGAAAAGATAGTAAATATATATGAGACTTGAGAGAAAAAAGCATAATTACGCTCTGTGTAATGAGTATAAATCATGAAGATAAGCTAGCATGTTGAGACAAGCACTGAAAGAACAATGATGTCTTCCCTAAGTCCACCCCTAAAGCCCCAAGAACCCCAGAGGGAGAGTGGATGACCCGCAGTGCGGTGGTCTCACCCGCGTTTGGTCAGGGGGGGTTTCGGGGAATGGGCCAGGCCCCTCGTGTTCTGTACCCCCCTGCTGGGACCGAGCACAATCTGGAAAGGTGGGATCCCAAGCTCAGTTGCATGTTAAAGACCCAGCACGATGGTCATGTACTGTTCTCTCTGGGTCATGGGGACATCACCACTCACCGGGTGGGAGCCATAGTTAACCCCGCCAACCCTCAATTGTCACACCGAGGGGGGTTTGGCGCAGATTATAATGGAAAAAGCTGGTTCAGAGGCTAACCAGGACTGTGAGAATTATCTGAAGGATAAGGGCCAAGTGGAGACGGGATCTGCTATCCTGACGAGCGCAGGAGATCTCCCTTGCACGTTTATAATCCATGCTGTGGGACCGGTCTATAGTGGCAAAGATATTGACAAGGAAACAATTCAGCTTACATCTGCTATTACTAATGCTTTGGATTTGGTTAATGAAATAGAGGAAACAATCATGACAAGCCGGTCCATCTCCCTCCCACTTATCTCCTCCGGTATCTTTATGTTTCCTACAAAATTATGCAATTTATCACTGAAGGCCATACCCCCTGGGGTCCAGATCTCCTCAGACATACTTAGCTGTATTGGGGTAGAGGGTCGCATTCATAAGTCGCCCCTCACCGTGCCAATTAATGCTGGTCCCTTCCCTGACTTGATGATCCGTTTCCTAGTATCAGACACCTGCCCTGTGAATCTACTTGAAGCGGACCTTCTGCAGCTCATGATGGCACAAATACAGGATACTCCAGAAGGCATGGAATTAGACCTGTTTGACCCGGCATCTGAAGATGGGATAGCGTACCGCTGTGCCCTTAAGGCCTTACCTGCAGTTATGATGTCCCTAATGGAACCCATGACCAAGATTCCACCTACCATTCTACAACAGCTACCACAGGACTTTATGGCCCTCAAGGTCCGGACGATGTTGGACTACTGCCAGTACCTGCTGTGCCAGTTTGTCTCAAGGAAGGAGCCGCTTATCCCCGCTTACCACAATACCCTTTGAAGTTTGTCTCAAGGAAGAAGGCCTGAAGATTCAGATCCAGACCTTACTAAACGTTGGTGTCCTAATATCCTGTACATCACCATGTAACACGCCTCTGGAGTCCTCACTCGGGGCCGTGCTGGGGGGCGGCGCCCCTTGGGGTGCTGTTCGGCGCGTCTGGATCCAGTTGCTTGTACAGCGCCCAACTGCTTGGAGGCTGTGCACGCCGCACAGATTTTGCTGGGTGGGACCGCGGACATCGTCCTGGGACATGATGTACTTATTCAGCCCCCCCCATGACCTTGCTGCAGTCCTACAGCAGACCTTGCCGGGGCATGTGACTCATCAGCGCCATCTACGCTTACAGTGCTCTTTACTGCTGCCCTCACCCAGCCACTCTTCTTCCACTACACAGGGGGGAAGAAACAGAAGTGGACTATGACCCAGAAGATGACCACCATGATTGTCTAACCGCCTTGCAAGAACAGACTGCTGCCCCATTCACAGTGGTGACTGAAGAAATTCCCCAAGCGGATCTCAACCTGTGGACAGATGGTTCAAGATATGCTACTGAAGATGGGACTTTTCATACAGGATTTGCAATAACCACAGAAGATGAAATCCTCATGGCAGAAGCACTGCCCCCACACTTTTCAGCTCAAGTTGCAGTTACAGGCTCTGGAGGAAGCCTGTAAAATGGCCAAAGGAAAGACAGCCAATATATGGACTGATTCAAGGTATGCCTATGGCATAGCACATGACTTTGGACTCATCTGGAAAAATAGAGGATTCATCACAGCAGCGGGAACCCCAGTCAAGCATGCAGTACAGATCAAGTCTCTAATGGCCGCACTTGAACTGCCCACAAAGGTAGCCATCTTAAAGGTTAAGGCCCATGGCAAAGTGAAAGACAGACAGACCCGAGGAAACCAGACAGCGGACCAAGCCGCAAAAGCAGCAGCTCTTGGTGTAGTGTCATCCAAGTGGCTGGATCCTGAGCCCATTATGGTAACCACCAGAGCTCAGAAGAAGGAATTCATTAAACAACAGGAACTGATAACTCCAGCCTCTGATTGGAAGCCCGGCTGGGCCCCCCAAGAAAGAATATCAGCAGAACAACATCTGGCAACTGCAAAGGAGAAACAACAGTGGAAGAAAGATGGAGCAACCCTCGAAAGAGGAATTTGGAGGTGCAAAGGCCTTGTCTGTTTACCTAGACGAATGTATCCTGCCATTGCAGCCTGGGCCCATGGAGCTACTCATCGTGGAAAGAATCAGGCACTAAGCTATGTGCAGAAAATTGTACCCAAAGCTCCCGGAATCAGTTTCCATGATTGCAGCCTACAATCAAGCATGTACTATCTGTACCACCTGCAACCCTTCCCCAACTGCTCAAGTTCCCATGCAGCACTTGGCGAAGCCAGAATATCCCTTCCAAAGGATTCAAGTGGACCACATCCAGATGCCTAAGAGCGGGAAGTATGAATATGTTTTGGTTGCAATAGACATGTTTTCAGGATGGCCAGAAGCCTACCCAGTGACCAACATGACCTCCAAAGTAACGGCAAAGAAGCTGATTACTGAAATAGCTTGTCGATTTGGAATCCCTCAGGTGATCGAGTCAGACCAGGGTCCAGCATTCTCTTCCTCGGTTTTCCGAGAACTTTGGAACATGTTAGGGGTAGATTTGGGCCTCCACACGCCGTACCATCCCAAAAAGCTCTGCGAAGGTCGAAAGAATGAATGGGACCCTCAAGAATAAGTTGTCAAAAATGACTGCTGAGTCCCCCTTGCCCTGGCCAGACCTTCTCCCAATTGTTCTATACCACGTTAGGCACACCCCACAAGCAAAACATGGCCTAACCCCATTTGAGATACTGTTTGGGAAGCCTCCTTCTGTGTTTGAGGTCAGGGAGCAAGAGTTAGGGGAAAATAGTGACAGGACTGTACAATTTGTGATTGAATTGTCTAAAGAGTTGACTAATTTGCATGCTGCAGTCTCTGCTTGTCTTCCAGAATCCACAGGGGAAACGGTGCATGATTTCAAACCAGGAGACCGAGTGTACATAAAGAGGCATATAAGGAGGAATTGCCTGGAGCCCAGATTTGAAGGCCCATTTACTGTTATCCTGATTACCCCCACGGCAGTGAAATTGGAGGGAAAGCCCACGTGGATCCATGCTTCTCATTGTAAAAGGGACCCAGTGACAAAATGATTGTATATATCCTTTTATTTGTTTTACCTATAGCTAATGCTATAGTGATTTTTTGGATGGACATTAACCAAAGTGAGACCACCTGGGGAGGTGTGGGTCGCTCCTGGGAACTACACTTGTCTCTCTCCCAATACTACAGACGGAAAGGCATCATTGGGGGTCTTCCCGGCCGGATTTTGCCAGGTTAACCTGACCAGTGGGAATCTGGTGAATCTCAATGGGACCCTCCTGGATGTCTTCTGGTTGTGTGGGGATGGGAAACTGAGAAGTGGGTTGCCAGCTACCTGGAAGGGTCAGTGTACATTAATCAAGCTTTCCATGCCCTTCAAGGCTTACCCATGGAATCCAGCCCCCCACCTAGATGACCCCCCAAGCAGGAAGAGACGAGCAGCCCCCAGTATTCCAGGGGAAGACCCTAATGTGTATATAGATTCTATTGGAGTGCCAAGGGGGGTCCCAGATCAGTTTAAAGCGCTAGATCAAATTGCTGCAGGCTTCGCTTCCCTTATTCCCCAAGTTCAAATTAATAAGAATGTAGACTGGATTAATTACATTTATTATAACCAGCAAAGGTTTTTTTAATTTTCAGTAGAGATGGGTTTTTAGGGAGTCTATGAAGAATTAGGCCCCAATACTAGGATGACTTTACAGAAAACGAATTAGCCATCGACATGGTGCTGGCGGAGAAAGGAGGAGTTTGTGGCATGATAGGTGAAGAATGCTGCACCTATATACCTGACAACACAGGAGTGAATGGAAAAATCACTATCGCCCTAGGTAAGATAAAGAATCTGTCCAAGGAACTTAAGGAGAACTCAGGAGTGGACACTTCTTGGGCCTCCTGGCTGACTGATTGGACTGGAGGCTGGAAGCGCTGGTTACAGCAGGTGGGCATGGTACTACTAGTTATACTGGTGGTGCTACTGTTTGTACTGTGCTGCTGCGTTCCCCTCTACAAAAATCTATTGGCCAGGATAGCTGCGGGAGGAGCCACCTCCGGAACTTTCCTTATGCACGAACAGGAGCCTCTGATGAGCAGTGATGAAGGGGTATTGGGTGACATCCCTTACTACCAAGACCCCCATAAGTATGAACCAAGAGTCAATTCTCTGATTTGAAGGGACAGATCAAGGGGAAAAACCTCACACTGTTAGTGTAGGTCACTGGAAGTTGCGTGGGTTTAATTCACCCATTAGGGGTTTCCTCACGAGCTTGAAGAAATCCCACACCCCTTACCCCCAGTGTGAAGCAGTTTCCAAAGGTCCTGTGGGTATTCTTAGTTTCAGGAAGGACAATAGGGACAGTGGAGAAAATCTTGGTCTTTAGGGGGGATTGTGAAGGTAGAGATGTTTGAATCAATTTGTGTTATATGTATTTAAATGTGAAAAACCCAAAGCTTTTCTCCTGTGTGAATTCTCTCATGATTAACCAGACTTGATTTCTCTGTAAAAATTTATTTCCCACATTCTGCACATAAAAGAAAGGTTTTGTTCCTTAAAAAAGTCATCTCAGCTAAAATGGAATCGACTCCATTTTGCCATGAATGATGCAGCAATTATGAAGAAGCTAAGATGGCTCAGGATGTGACCACTTGTTATCTGTTTCCTCAAAGATGTGACCTCCAGCTATTGTCTCCCTTTCCTGAAGTTTCGTTTCCCCTGGAAAATCACTGAAGTTTTGCTAATGCAAATCCCCGAGACTTTTTCCCCAGAGGGCAACGTGGGGCCAATAAACTGTACTTAACAGCTGCCTAAATATGGACATACATCCGTTCCTTCTCCTGTACTGCGCCTGCGTTTATCTTGATTAGAGTTATACAAATATGGTTTAAGGCTTTTTCTTTGTCAGAATTGCTTGGAACATGAACGAAATTTTTACCCAGAACTCTTGTGGGCTGACTCAGTTTCTAATCGGCCGATACATGTTCCTCTGATCGTGATTTGGAATACCGGGGCAAACGGGTGACCCCAAAGTTGGTAAACGACCCCCAACAGATTTATTGAGCATGGAAGTGTCTACTTCATCTTCCTTCTTGACAATCTCTCAGGAGATTTTGGCCTTTTTTGATGTTGTACTTTTATTTAGCTTGGGCAGCAGAAATATATCTATGGTAGACATTCTAGAAAGAAACCATTCACTGCTCAGACTGTGTGAAAATAGGAAACTGGGACTCCTAATTGTTTGATCTCCTATGGTTTATTGTGAATACTTTCAAGTAAAACAGAAAGATGTTCGTGAAAAATAACTTTTTCAAAAAGTTCACCTTGCAATTTCTCAAAAAGCAGCTTGGCTTATCAAGGGAACAGGCAGCATGGAGATTATTCTTGATGAATGAGGGCAGATCATTATGTAGGGTCAACAATTCACACTTTCAATTATTTTTCTTTGCTTGCTTGTGTTCCGAATCCTATTATGGTAGAATTGAAATCTCTACAAGTGCAGGACTGAATAAATAAATACTTCACAAATAAAAAGAAAAAAAAGCTTTAAATGTTGTAGGATTAATCCCCCATCCTGGAAAATAAACAGTCACTTTCTCCGAGAAAAATTTTGGCCCCCATCCGGTTTTACAAAGCCCTTGCTTTCGCTGACCTAACACCTTCCTCACCTAGCAAGTCACTTTGGGATTGATGCGCCATACTTTTAAATTCTAATCTCATTTCCCTTAAATGCTCAAGACTTTTAGACTAATAGGTTTTTTTCATGCTGTTGGGTTTAGGTGTTCTGTTCCCAAAACAATGGGTCATTTCTAAAAAATTTGATTACTTTGTGGCTAAAAAAAAGTAATGTAATATTAAGTATTATATTCAGCTCCAGTTTTTTCTATATAATAGAATGCAGGGGCCTGCGCCGCTCCCCGGGCCCCGGGGGCCCGGGCATCCGGGGTCCCCCCCCCCCGGGGGTGCCCACCGGGCCGGGGTGCCACCCTGGCCGGGGCGAGCCGGGGGGGCTGCGCTGCCGGGGAAACTTCCCTGACCCGCTCCTGTCCGCCCGCCCCCTCTCCGGGCCGAGGCGCGCGTCCCTGTGTCCAAGGGCGTCGCGCGCTCTTTCCCCCGGGGTTTTAAAAGGGGCCAGCGCCCTGATTATTGGTTAATTCCCGGGGCTTCCCCTATTTAAAGGTTACTCCCACAATCCTCCTTGCGGACATGTTGCCCCTGCCCTAAGAAAGCGTTCCAAAAGCATATCCGCCTTACCGGTCCAGACCCCTCCTCGTTTTTCCCACTCCGAACTCTCCGCCTCCCCCACCTTCCTGCCTGCCCACGACCACGAACCTTTGCGCCTGTCCTGACTTCTGCCTGCCCACACTACGACCTCGGACACGACTCTGTCCCACGCTGACCTCGGCTGCCACCGCAAGCAAGTAAAGTCAGGGGGAGACCGGTAGCCTCACGCCGCGCAAGTCCATCCCGCTTTGCGGCGGGCTTGGTGAAAACCGGGGGCTATTTAAATTTCCCTTTCCCTGGCGGGGTTAGCTATCATCGTTTGCGGGGGTCCGGCGGATCCACTACCCACCCGTTACAGTTAGATCAGCCAGGATCCCCCCAAAGGGCCTCTGCCAAGCTGGGATCTTACGAGATTGTTGCCCCAACCCAAACAAATCGCACAAAAAGGGTCAGCAGCTGGGCCAGCCTCCGCCTGATGCTCAGCTCCTGCACCCCAGCACAGTCTCCCCTCCTCCGGGGTCCTTCTTCTTCTGCAGTTCCTTTTGCCACCGGGGACCCAAGTTGGGCTTCTCTCCCCTTCACTTTGCCGGGACCCCAAGCTCTGGGGGTTTTTTCTTTAAACCAGTTTTCAATACGGGGATTTGATGGCGGATCATTTCCCTGGGAGGGTCCAAAGTGGTTTTGTGGTGAGTCTATTTTCCCGGGAAGGGGCCTGGCTGGGCAACCCCCCTCGGGGGGAAAAACGACCCTGGACGCGGACCTACAGACCTTCCTCCCCCCCGGAATTCCGCACGTCTTCGAGAGCCGGCGGGCTTCCCCCCGCCGAGCCCGCCCTCTTACCTTCTCAGGGGCGGTCTTCTGGGGTGACTATGCTTTAAATTTCCTCCCGGTTTCGGAGCTCGCAGGGGAACAATGCCCCCTTTTGCGCTACCTTAAAAAAAGGGTCTGTCCAGAGGGAAAAAGACGCTTTGGCAGAAAGAGACCCCCCGTCCTCCCTGAAAGAGTTAATTTTTCTTGCCACCCGCATCGTAAAAGGGTTCGCTGAGGGCAGGGGGAGCTTCGCCAAAAAAGAGAGGCCCCCGCCCTCGTGGGCGGTTTCATGGCTCCTGTGTTCCAGCATTCTCCAATTCCACCGCCTCAAACCGAGAGGTGGAACCGAGCAAGTGGACCGGGCCCATTTAACAGAGAAAGAACTAAACCGTCGTCGTACAGAAAAGCAAGCCTCTATTGCGCCACCCGGGCCCACTTCCGCAGAAGTTTTCCCCTTCGTCCTCACCCTGGGGGAAAACGCTCTCCCTAGGGCCGTGGGAGAGGCGGCCCTAGGGGCAGTTTTTTCCTCTCCATGTTTGATGATCCCATTTGGAGGTGATTTCGTGCTGGTCCTCGTTCCGGATTTCTGCCTTCCTGGATTCGGGTCTGGGGGAATTTATCTTAGCCTCACGGGTAACCCCGGTACCCATACCTGTGCCCCGGCTGGAGAAGCCGCTGCTTACTCCTGGGTCAGGGGGGAGCTCCCACTGCCCCATCCATAAAAAACCCGGCTGGGGACTCCCCCGTGTGGGGGCTCTACAAAAAGAAGATTATTTCCACGTCCTGTCCGTGCTTCCTCGGCGACCCTTTGGGGGCTCCCCTGGCGCAAAGTCACGCCCCTACGCTCGATTGGAAGACGGCAAGTCCTGCTTGGGACCGGAATGCCAAACGATGTTTGGGGGACCAGCCCGGGCCTACCACTTCTCCCCCCCCCCTGTCAAGCCTTTGCCGGGCCCTTTCCGGCCGAGTACCAGGATTTTGGGCGATGTGTTCTCCAGAAACAGGCTGAAAGCTACCACCACATCGTCCATAGACTGTCCCATAGACCTTTTCCCGGAACAAGTCCCCACGGGGTCGGGTCACCCTTGTCTGTGCCTGAGACTCAGGCCATGTCGGCTTACATAGGGGGAAATTTGGAAAAAGGGATTCAAAGCAAGTCCTCCTCGCCCGCCGGGGCTGGTTTTTTTTTTCGTCCCAAAAAAAGACGGGTCTCTTCGGCCGTGTATAGTTTACGGGGGGCTAAACAAGATCACGGTGAAAAACCCGCTCCCTTACCCCTGATATCGGAGCTCTTTTGATCGTTTCGTGGAGCCAAGGTTTTTTTTCCAAATTGGACCTGCGCGGTGCCTAAAACCCTCGTCAGAATTCGGGGGGGGACGAGGGAAAAACACCCTTTCAACCCCCGGGACGGCCATTTTCGAGTATCTCTAATGCCTTTTGGGCTATGCAACGCCCAGCCTATTCCAGGATTTCGTAAAATGACGTATTCAGAGACTTGCTGAACCTGCGTCAAGTTACCCCGGACGTTTTTTGATTTTCTTCCTGACGCACAGACTCATGGGTACAAGAAGCCAGGTCCCCGGGCGCCTGCGGAAAAAAATCGATGTAGCCAAACTGGGAAAAGTCGGTTCCACCAGGCCCCCTTCCTTTCCTGGGGGACATAGTCTCCCACCCGGGGCTG
Organism: Phyllomedusa bahiana; assembly: GCA_025379985.1. NCBI lineage: Eukaryota > Metazoa > Chordata > Amphibia > Anura > Hylidae > Phyllomedusa > Phyllomedusa bahiana. The sequence continues at coordinate 12,743 of JAODAL010068968.1, forward strand.
CAATGGCCCAGCTAAGCTGTCCGCATCCTGCAGTGGCCACCCCTGTCCGGGCTTTGGGGGGATTCAGCTTCCTGGGGTTCGCCAATATTTCCGCAGTTTATTCCCCACTTTTTCTTCGCTGGGGGCTCCCATCGTGGCCCTCACCCGGAAAACCAACCCGAGATGTTGGTCCCCGTCAAGGGAAACATTCTCTCAAAATGAAATCGGCTTTTTTTTCGCTCCATCCTGGGTTTTTCCCCGATCCCGGATAGGCCCTTTAGCCTGGAAGTGGATGCCTCTTCCGGGGGGAGCAGGGGGGGTCCTGACACAAAAGGGGCCCCAAAGCAAGACTGTTTCTTGCGGTTTCTTCTCCCGGCCTTCTGCCCGGGTGAACGCAACTACACATAGGAGTCGAGAACTGCTGGCCCTCAAATTGGCCAGAGGAGTGGCGACATTTCGGGGGGGGCCCGTCACCCATTCGACGTCATCACGGACCCGAAATTTTAGTACCCCCAACGGGCCACTCTGAATCCTCGCCAGGCCAGGTGGTCCCTATTTTTCTCTTTTTTAACTTCAGGATCACTTCCGGGCCCCCGAGAAGAAGCAAAGGTGATGCCTCTCCCGGCCCTTGCGTCACTGGAGAAGAACCCGTGTCCCCCGACATCATTGCTCCCCAACGGTGATCCACGGGGTCCGGTGGACCTTTGGGGGGTACCACCAGGCAAGACCTACTTCGTCCTGCGCTCAGACGGAGAATTCTGGATGGGGGCATAGTTCTCTTTTTGGCTGGTCACCCCGGATACGAAAGCCCACGCCCTCATCTCAGGCGTACTGGTGGCCGACCCCCCCAGGACCCAAGACTTTTTTCTCGCTGTGACACATGTGCCCGGGAAAAGGTTCCACCCATAGGCCCCGGGCCCCTTGTCCCCCCGCCCATCCCAAATCCCCATGGAACAAATCGGGATGGACTTATTACGGGGCCTTCCGCCCCCTTTTAGGGGGAAATTTTGTCATCTGGGGGGTCACGGATAGATTCTCTAAAAAGTCCCCTTGGTGCCATTCCCGATCTTCCCTCGGCCCTCAACTGGGGGACATTTTTTTTTCCCCCAATTTTTCGTCTGCATGGATTACCTCGCTACGGTCTGATCGGGGTTCCAATTTGTCTCCAAATTTTTTGGGGGGCCCTGTGTTCCGCTTAAAAGTTAAATTGGACTTTTTTCGCCTACCATCCCCGACGAATGGGCAAGTGGAGGGGTGAATCAATATTGGGCAAAAAACCTGCGCCATTTTTGCGTCCCCGGCCGTAGGACAACTGGGCCACTGCTTCCGTGGGCTGAAAACTCCTACAACCCCGGGACTCTTTTCTACAGGCGTTTCTCCCTTCCCGGTGGTCTACGGTCGTCACCCACACCCGCCCCTCCCTTGGGTATACTTCCCAGTTCCCGCTGTGGCAACCAAGTAGGACATTTAAAACCTTTGGCGGGAGACCCGACTTGCCTTAACCCCGGGCCTCTACCCGCAGAAGACCCAGGGGACAAAAGGGAAAGGGGGCCCCCGCCCACGTTCCGCCAGGGGATAAGGTGTGGCTCTCTGCCCAAAACGTACGCCTCAAGGTCCCCAGTACAAATTGGGTCCCCGATTTCTGGGGGCCTTTTTTGAGGCTCCGTCAGATAAATCCATGTGCTACAAGCTCTGCCTACCCCCTTCTTTTGGATTCCTAACGCCTTCCACGTCTCCCTCCTTAAGCCTCTGGTCCTGAACCGATTCTCCCCGAGGAGCGTGCTCCATCTCCCGTGCTGGAATCTCCCGAGTCTTTGAAATGAAGGACATTTAGACATAAAATCGTCAGGGTAGGCGATTTTTTTTTGTTGATTGGAGGGGTTCGGCCCCGAAAAAGGTCCTGGGAACCGAATCCAATATCCTGAACCCGGACCTTACCCTAAGTTTTTTCAGCCTAAAAAAAGGGGGAGACCTAAGGGGGGGGGGGGTCATGTCACGGCCTGCGCCGCTCCCCGGCCCGGGGCCGCGGGCGCCTCCGGGTCCCCCTCCCCGGGGGCCCCCCGGGGCGGGGGCCACCCCCCGGGGAGAGCCGGGGGGCGCGCTGCCCGTGGAATTTCCTGACCGCGCTCCGTGCCCTCCGGCCCCCCTGCCGGCCGAGGGGGCCCCGGGGCCTGTGTCCTAACGGGCGCGCGCCGTTCCCGGGGGTTTAAAGGGCCAGCGCCTGATTATTGGGTAATTGCCAGGCGTCCCCCTCTTAAGGGTTCGTCCCCAATCACTCCGCTGGATCTATGTTGCCCGTGCCCTAAGAAAGCGTTCCAAAAAGCAACCTCGCCTTACCGTGTACCAGACCCCTCGCTAGTTTTCCGACTCCGAACCTCTGCCCCCTGCCCCGACCTTTCCCGCCGTCCCGACCACGAACCTTTTCCGCCTGTCCTGACCTTCTGTGCCCCCACTATGACTCTCGGGTAAACCCCTTTTTACACGCTGCAAAACCTCGGGCCACCGCAAGCAAGTCACTCAGGGGGGACGCCGGGAGCCTCACGCCGCAGCAAGTCCCTCCCGCTTTGCGGGGGGTCTGGTTTAAAACCCGGGGTACTTAATTCCGTTCCCTGGGGTGGCAGATCATCGCTTGCGGTGGTCCGGGGGGGGATCCCCTACCCCTTTCAAGTAACACACTTTACACATCATCTTTTTAATTATGGGGGTTTCCAGCGGGGGAAAAATTAATCTTAAATTAAGCCCGGATGGGGAGAAAAGAAAAATTAAATAATAAATAAATATCAAATTTTAAAAGTAAACTCTGGATATTACAGATCGAGGAAAAAAACTTTTAAAAAAAAGTCAAAAAATACGTATAAACCACAAAATCCCTCAAAATTTTTTTTCCAGAGTTCCTTATCCCTGCCCATGCCCCAGTAATCTCAAAACGCAAGAAGTACAGGAATTTACAGTTGAAAACCGAAGTTTAATACACTATATAAAAAGCAATATGCATGTTTTTTTTTTACTATCCACATGAAACAGAATAAACTTTACCTGTTTTAGGTCATTAGGGTTACCAAATTATTATTTATATTTGCCAAATCCCGAATAATGAGAGAAACATTTTTTTAAAGGCATTTTTTTTTACTTTCTCAAAGTCAAAAATTTTTACAAAAGGATTACTATGCTTTAAACAATTTGGGGCAGCCGAATGAAGTCATGTCTTTGGAAGCTCTTATATGTTTAAATTTGGGAACACTAGTTAATTAAGACACACCCTTTATGTATTTTAAATGCCCCCAGAAACAACCTGCTACTGGTGTAAAATCATGGGAAAGTCTAAAGAACTCTGCCAAGATATCAGGAAGAGAACGTGGACTTGATAAGTTGGATCATCCTGGTGTAATTTCCAGAAACCCAAAGGTGCCCGTTCATCTGTACAAAAAAATTATTCACAAGCACAATTGACAATACACATCATACGGTCGGAAGGGACAGGGTTTTGGTCTCAGGATGAAAATCTTTGGCTGACATTGCTATCAACCCCAAAAACAAACCAAAAACCCGTGAAGGGGCTGGGGGAAGCGGTAAAATTTTTCATTTTCTGGTGAAACATGTACTGATCAACTGGGCTGAAAGGCCACTCTGCCCCGGGAAAACAATTTCTCCAAAAAAAAATATAAAAACCAGTTAATATTTGCAAAGCCGCGGAAAAAAAAACCTCATTTTTTAGACTTGTCCTGTGGGGCTGCGAAAAAAAATTTAACTGTTTGGCCTAAGACCATCGTTTACTAAATTTGGGGGAAAAAGGGGGAAGCTTTGGAAATATTAAACACCCCCACGTGAAACACGGTGTTGGTAGCATCA